>CM076575.1:273771674-273924216 GCA_034641835.2 Pinus albicaulis | reverse complement strand
TTGTTAGGGTTCTATAAATTATTGGATCTCAAGATGATTGAGTATTTTGTCTCAGTAATTTTACATTGTAAATAATTTTCAATATGAAAATAATTTCCAAAAAATATATACAAAAGAAAAATAAGTATAAGTATGTCTAGATATATAACCAGTGTAGAAAGTTTGGGGCGAAGAAAATATTAGGCAAAAAACACATATGGAACCATATGAGAAAGACATATGATTCACGCATGGCATTACTGTCAACGCTAAGTATGAATGTTGGAGTAATCACCGCACCTATATGGAATCCATAATTTCCACCCTAGGGATCCTAGTTACCGGTTTGGAAGTTTACCAACACTTGCGAGTTTTGGTGTAACAACAAACCTCTACATGGTATAAGAGCTACAAGGGTTTGGAGAAGTTGCATGGACAAATTTTTTTCAACTCTAAAGAGCATAGAATTGGAAATTATTTGAAGATTTGATTTGCAGATCCAAATATTAGAGAATTTTCCGCAATGGAGTTATCATCTTCAATGATTCTGACTCCATACAATTACCATGAATGGAAGAAAATTATTTTTCTTCATCTTAGGAGCAAAGGCTTGTACCAAATAGTCATGGGAATTGAGACAGAACCAATCTCAGAGGATGAGAAGTCAAATTGGCTTAATAGATCTGACATGGCTTATGGAAGATTGTGTCTATATGTGTCTCATGATATTCTTTGTGAGATCATAAATATTGAATCACCACATGAAATCTAGATTACATTGAAATGACTATATGGTGATGAAAATGATCTAGAAGAACACCATTTGGAGGTAAAGAGATCGACTTATTATAGCAGTCATGAAAGTGGTGAAGACTCCAAACATGTGGAGAAATATTCTTAAGACAGTGTTGAACAAGAAGATTTTTCTTCTTCTATTGTTATTGAACTTGTTGCAGATGAGAATTTTATCTTATCCAATAATGAAGGCATTTCACATGAGGAAATATATTCCTCTGCTAATGATGAAGACACTAATTTAAAAATCATAGAAGAGGACTTTGATTCCTCTACTATTGACACACATTTGACGCGATCTCAATTTAATGATGCCCCAGATTCACTCTCATTCGCAGAGCCATGCATGCCCATACATGCATCTAAGGAGGCATTTATAGCACCATGTATGCACATGTATGCAACCACAAAAGCATATCAAAGGCCACACATTAACATGCATGCATCCCTAGAGACAACCATTCTCATGCATGCATATAGGGTACATGAATTTGATTATCAAATGCATGACGAAGTTGTAGGGAATCTATATTGGCATGCAACCATGTATAAGGAAATTCAATCCTTGAACCAAACATGGGAGTTGATACCTCTACTTCCAAAAATGAAGCTTATTCCTCTAGATCCAATATGGGATCATCGATCTTCAGTATTTTCCAAGTCCAAGCAAACTATTGATATCTTCACCAAGAATTTCACTGAGCAGAAGTTTTGATTTCAGCAAGATCATCTCGGGGTGAAGGACACGACTGCCTAGCAGTTGTCTTTTCTCTACTTTTCAATTATATTTTGAGGGCATGTTTTTCTTCCCACTGGGTTTTCCCTCTTTCCTCTTTTCATGCATTGTATATGGGTACCTAAAATGGCGATGTTGCAGGGACTCATTCATTTTGCATCACACTCACCTAAGTTATGCTTAAGGGGGGGTGTTCGTGTACATACACCTAGATTAGCTTTAGTTCAAATCTAGAGATTGCATGCAATGTGCACTTGTTTTTAGCTAGTCAACTCAAGTGCTTACATGATCCGAATGGAAAATGGCATTTACCCATGGTATTGTAAGTGGTATCTACCTATGGTATTGACCCATGTTACTGTAAGTGGTATCTACCCATGGTATTGACCCATGGTTTTGATCCATGGTATCCACCTATGCTATCTACACATGGTATTGTAACTCAAAAAAGGCTATAAATAACAAGTCTCAGTTTGTAAAAGGACAGATTGTCCACCACAATGTGGCTTCTAAAGTTATTCTCTGTTTTAGTAAAACAAGTTTCTTTGTGGTTTTATTTTATTTGTGTTCTCTCTTTTTATTCTAGCATTGTAATTTTGCAGATCTGGTCAGATCCATTTCGAACTTTTTAGATCTTGGGGGCCTCCCCCCAAGATCCGGATCATTACATGTGATGTGCACATGAACTAGTTAGTTAACTTAATTCTTGCATGTGGTGCATGTGCACATTAGCATAACATAAATCACACTTAGCTTCAATTAGCTTTAACTATCCATAGTTATTGCATGTACAACTAAGCTTAACTTAATTTCTTTATATATTGATTCTCAACGAAATATTGATGAATCAATTTCATTCTCAATTCTAATTTTTTTTCTTTTTCAACTTGGAAAATTTGTGCAATTATTCTTCAACTAGATCCATATTTGTGCTCTAATAATTTTACATGGTATCGGAGAATAGGAATTTGTTAGGTCCCTATATCACTAGTATAGCCCCTTATTATTGTTAGTGTAAACCCCTTATTGTTATTAGTGTACCCTTGTAACCCCCATTTTGTTATTATTGTGCCCTTAAATTATTATTGTTAGGTCGGCTAGGATTACATTGTGGCCCACTAGGATTATATTACGGCCCCATGGACTCCTATATATAGAAAGGAGGTTTTGTGAATTGTATCATCCAAGAATTGATCATTCATGTAATGTATTGGAGGTTGCCCCCTCGAAGTGGCTTATTTCTAAGGCATTGATATCTCATTTCTTCTATTTTTGGAGTTGGTTACATAACATTTGGTATCGGAGCTTTGGATTCTAGGGTTTCGGCCCTTACAGGTCATCGGCGCATTTTCGCTATAACTTTTTTTCTCGAGGTTTCGGCTTGTTTTAGGGTGAGAAATGCAAAATCTTTGAGGATCTTTTCTCTGCGCTTCAGTTTTAATTTAAAAAAAATGACGAATATGTCTGGCGATGGAGTCTTTCAAACTCTAACAGGTCATCGTGGAATTTTCGCTATAAAAAATTTTCTATGAAGGTTCAGAATCTGAAATTCGTATGGTGCGAAGCTGAAATCCTGAGGAAATTTTTCAAAAAATTTCAGAGCTTGGTTCGCAATATTTTCGGAGATATGATATGTGGAAGGTAGTGCTTTTTCAGGCTCCAGAATTGCATCTCAAAGAGGTGATCGTGGGAAAAGTTCAATAACTCTCTCTCTGGAGATTGGATTGGAGTGCCGTCAAAAGTGGTCGCAAGTACACGGCCTGCAGTTTCTTGGCTATCAATTTCAGAGACAAGGATACATGGTGAAGCACGTAGCCAGTCATTTCAGGTTTGCTCTCTTTGAACGGTCGAGAGGTGGTCTGTGTGGGAGATTGGACACAAATTTGTCTTGGAGAATCAAAATCGGGTCAGACCTGTGGCATTTGAAAGAAGCTTCAGAGGGCTACTACAGGGCTGAATTTCAGATATCGAAGATTTTCAATTACAGAGATAATTCAATTTCAATATCGATCTCCTAAAAGCTAGTAAAAGGTGTGTATTTTTTTCTGAATTGCATAAGTCTTGTTTGAAGAATCAAGTTGAATTGATTCCAAGGGAATCTTGTAGAATAGATATCAATATTGGATTCTAAAATGGCCCCTAAAAAGAATTCAACACCCATTAAGCCTTCAGAAGGCTCTACTATGACTCATGAAGATGAAGAATGGCAACATGACATATCAAAATTACAAGAGCAAATTTCTCTCTCGCAAAGAACAACAAAAAATGAAATGGAAGTTTTGAAGAAAGGCGTGGAAACTAAGATGGATGGTTTGAAGAAAGGCGTGGAAGCTAAGATGATTGGTTTGGAAGCTAAGATGGATGGCATGGAAGTGGGCATGGAAAGCTAAGATGGATGACATAAAAGACAACATGGAAAACATGAAGAGTGATCTAAAAAGCATACATGGAAGGCTTGATGACAAGCTTAAAAACCGTAAATGATTCCTAATGGTGGAAATATAGGAGAAGAACCTCCCTGATGAGAACAAAATAAATGTTAATCATGATTTCATAAACTCGAATGTTGGCAGGGAAGAACCACCCATATTCCAAAAAATGGATATGAGGAAGTTTGATGGAAAGGATCCCGTAACATGGATACTAGCGGATGGAGCAATATTTTGATCTCCATAACGTACAAAACAACACAAAAGGTACGCATTGCAACTTTACATTTAGAACAAAATACATTTGTATGGTATCAATGGCTTTGCTCCCGTAAAAAAATTGTCACTTGGTCAATTTTTACGGAGGAAATGATAGCACATTATGAGGATACAAAGAGCAACACCTTCTTTTACCCAATTGATAAATCTCAAACAAAAGGGTTTAGTGGGGCAAGCACATTGAGGACTTCCAAAAAATTGAATATAAGGGTAACCGATCTTACGGAGGAACACAGGATTGATCTCTTCCTAGGCACTTTAAAGGATAACATCCAACATGAAGTTCGCGTTTTGGAACTCGATTCATTGGAGAAGGCATTCGAAAGTTGGCAAGAAAAGTTGAATGTAAAATTATGGCGACAAGGAAGCCTACCACTCAATTCTATAAAGAAGGAAGTGTTGCTACGCCTAGATTTCCACAACCTACAAGGTTGACACCACAACAATTGGAAGAAAAAAAGAGCAAAAGGGCTTTTCTATAGTTGTGATAGCAAATACACTAAAGGTCATAAGTGTGCTGAGAAGAAATTATTTTACATAGATTGTGAAGAAGAAGAAGAAAATGAACAAGAAGAGGATCTACACCAGGAACCACCCCTAGAAGAAGAAGAAATGAATCCGACCATATCATGTAATGCGCTGCGTGAATTACCACTCCTCAAACTCTCAAGATAGAAGGACATATAAAGAAGAAAAGGGTAATAGTGTTGATTGATTCGTGTAGCACCCATAATTTTATTCATTATAAGGTAGCCAAGGAATTAAAATGTTTCCTATACCCAGCTACGAATGTCAAGTGATGGTTGCAAATGGAGGAACTATAAATTGCTCCGGGAAAATGCCATAATATCAAGCTAACCATGGGGGAATATGTATTGATTAGTCCAATGCTTGCCATTCCTATGGGAGGTGTCGATGTTGTACTAGGAGTACAATGGTTACAATCTTTGGGGACGGTAGCTTTTAATTTTCAAGAACTTTTCTTGAAATTTTTTTCGAGAAGGAAAGGAAGTCGAATTACGGGGTATCGCAGGGGAAGCCGGGAAGGATAATAAGCTCTAATGTCATGACAAAGCTTCTAAAGAAAGAACAAGCGAGACGTAATTGCACAATTATGCTCACTAGAAGTTCCAACATCAAAATCATCTATTTCGCAGATCTCCAACAAGTCTTGGACAATCATTCCAAGGTGTTTGAAACTCCCAAAGGACTCCCACCTATTCGTGATCATGATCATGCTATTCATTTGATTCCGGGAAGTGTTCCTCCAAACATCGTGCCTTATAGATATCCTTACTTCCAAAAGAGCGAAATTGAACGTATGATTGCGAAATGTTAGAGGCGGGTATAATTCAACCGAAATCAAAGTTCTTTCTCTCGCTCTGTAGTATTGGTACACAAGAAGGATGGATCATGGCGAATGTGTCCGGATTATAGGGAGCTCAATAAGCTCACCATTAAAGACAAATTTCCCATTCCCGTGATTGATGAATTATTGGATGAATTACATGGAGCAATTTATTTTACCAAGTTGGATCTTCGTTCGAGATATCATCAAATTAGAATGAAGATCGAAGATATTCCAAAAACGAGCATTTCGAACTCATGAGGGTCATTATGAATTTTTGGTCATGCCTTTTGGCCTTACCAATGCACCTTCTACATTTCAAGGGTTGATGAATTCCATTTTCAAACCCTTCCTTAGAAAATTTGTGCTAGTATTTTTTGATGATATACTAATCTACAGCAAGTCTTGGAAGGATCATGTTGAACATGTTGACAGGGTGCTCAAACTATTGCAGGAGAAACAATTATATGCAAAAAAGTCCAAATGTTTCTTTGGAGTACAAGAGGTGGAATATCTGGGTCATATTGTATCTCACGAGGGTGTTAAAGTGGACCCTAACAAAATTAAAGCCATTAAGGAATGGAAAGTTCCCACAACCATAAAGCGATTTATGCAGGATTTCTCGGGTTAACAGGGGGTATTATCGCAAGTTTGTTAAGAATTATGGGAGAATAGCAGCACCTCTAACAACATTATTGAAGAAAGATGCATTTTCATGGACTCCCGAAGCAACTAAGGCCTTTGAACGTCTTAAAGAGGCAATGTGCCTAGCACCGGTCTTAGCTACACCGGACTTTACAAAAACCTTTATTGTGGAATGTGATGCCTCGGGAAATGGAATTGGTGCGGTTTAATGCAGGAAGGAAGACCCATTGCTTTTTGAAAGTCGTCCAATCAAAAGGAAAGTATTTACGTAGAAACCTATTTATGAGAAGGAAATGTTAGCAATACTACATGCACTAAAGAAATGGCGAACTTACCTAATGGGAAGACACTTCAAGGTAAAAAACTGATCATGATAGTCTTAAACACTTTTTTGGAACAAAGATTATCGTCGGAAGAACAACAAAAATGGGTCACAAAGATGTTGGGTTATGACTTTGAAAATAATCTACAAAAAAAGGAAAGTCGAATGTTGTTGCGTATGCACTCTCAAGAAAGAATGAAGAGGTGGAAGCATTGCTTTGTGCCATTTCTATTATCCAACCGGATTGGATAATCAAGCAAGAGATGAATGGAAGAAGGACAAAGATGTATGGATACTCATTCAAAAGTTGCAAGCAAGATCCTAGTACATCCGATACATTTAGTTGGAAAAATGATTCCTTATGGTACAAAGATCGCTTATATCTTTGTAAGAATTCCCAACCTAACACAAAAGATTCTTAGATTGCACACTTCCTCGCTGGAGGACACTACAGTTTTAAAACTATGAATTAAAAATTTTTTTAAAACAAATGATATTCTTGGTGTGTGGCGGAATGTTTGGTTTGCCAGCAGAATAAAGTGGAAACAATTAAGACCGCGGGACTTCTACAACCTTTATCCATTCCAAGTCAACGTTGGGAGGAGATTTCAATGGATTTTATCACAGGTTTACCTAAGTCCGAAGGAAAGAGTGTCATCATGGTGGTAGTTGATAGACTTACCAAGTATGCACACTTTTGTGCATTATCTCATCCATTTAAAGCAAGTACAGTTGCTACTACATTTATGAATAGAATTCAAAAGCTACATGGAAGCCCAAGGGTTATTGTGAGCGACAGAGATCCCATTTTTACTGGAAATTTTTGGACGAAGTTATTTTCTTGTTTGGGTACTCAATTAGCTCATAGCTCATCTTATCATCCTCAATCTGATGGTCAAGCTGAGATAGTAAATAAATGTTTGGAAGGATATCTTCGTTGTTTTGTATCTGATAAACAAACACAATGGGTCAAGTGGTTACCTCTTGCTGAATGGTGGTATAACACTTCCTTCCATACTACAGCAAAAATGACCCCATTTATGGCACTTTATGGATATCATCAACCATCCATCACATCATCTTTAAGGGAAAATTCAAAGGTTCAAGCAGTGGAAGATCACATCGAGCATCAGCAAGAAGTTCTCCAACTCTTAAAGGATAACCTGAATTTGGCACAAAATCGAATGAAACAACAGGCAGATCAACATCACAGCGAGAGAAGTTTTGATGTAGGAGATTGGGTATTTTTGCGGCTACAACCATACAAACAAATGTCCCTCAAGCAAGCTAAGAAGGATAATAAATTATCACCAAAGTACTATGGTCCTTGACAAGGTGTTGCAAAAGATTGGTTCTATGGCATACAAATTGGAGCTTCCTGCTTCTTCGCGAGTACATCCAGTTTTCCATGTTTCATGCTTAAAAAATGTTATAGGTGAAAATCTTCCAGTTCAAACAATATTGCCAGAACTTGATGAGGAAGGAAAATCATATTGGAACCTGAAGCGGTCATGGAAACAAGAACTCGACAGCTACGGAATCGATCAATTTCAGAGTATCTCATCAAGTGGAAGAACTTACCCACTGAAGATTCTACATGGGAGGATGAGAATTTTATACAGAAGCACCCGGAGCTACTGAAGTGTTGAGGACAACACTTTTTTGAAGGAGAGGGGCATGTTAGGTCCCTATATCACTAGTATAGTCCCTTATTATTGTTAGTGTAACCCCCTTATTGTTATTATTGAACCCTTGTAACCCCCATTTTGTTATTATTGTGCCCTTAAATTATTATTGTTGGGTCGGCTAGGATTACATTGTGGCCCACTAGGATTACATTATGGCCCCATGGACTCCTATATATAGAAAGGAGGTTTTGTAAATTGTATCATCCAAGAATTGATCATTCATGTTATGTATTGGAGGTTGCCCCCTCGAAGTGGCTTATTTCTAAGGCGTTGATATCTCATTTCTTCTATTTTTGGAGTTGGTTACATAACAGAATTTGTAATTAGTGTACAAGAAATTTTTATCTACAAGTTCAGAATATTGAAGCAACAAAAAAGAATGGAGTCTAAATTGGAGTTTCCACAATCGAAAATTCTTACTCCATATAATTAATTCCAATGGAAGCCAAAGATTCTACTTCATCTCGGTAAGGGAAACTAGAATAACAAGCAAACAGTCTGAACCAACATAAGCAGTAGGCGCTCCCAAATCCTTTAGAAATCGCATGGACGAGGCCTTCAACATCCTATGTTTATCTATCTCTCTAGAATTTCTATTTCATGTTGAATCATGTTCAACTCCAAATGAAGTATGGAAAAATTTGGAAGGATTGTTTGGAAAACAGGATGAAATGAAAGGTCACATTCTCGAAAATGAGTTAAACTCGTTAGATCCGAGAAATTTTGAGAAAATTCAAGATTTTTTTACAAGGTATAAAGCCTTGTTGCTTCAGTTGAAAGGATGTAGGATCAACAAATCCAAGCAAGAAAATTAGTTGATTCTTTCCATTTTATCAAAACTTGGTCCAGAGTATGCAATATTCGTCTCTACATTCCACACAGTCAGATCTACAACCGGTGCAACTTGGAAGATGTCCTCACTAGATTCTTGTATTCAGTCTTTGATGCATGAGAAAGAAAATCTCATCAAAATGGGCACACTTAAAAATTCCAAAGTGCATGCACTTACTGTGCATGCAAAAGGAAAGGCAAATTCCAAAGACCATCAGAAAGGAAAAGGGAAGAAGGATCTTGATCCAAGAAAGGGAGGAAATCCCAAACCCCCTGATGGATCATCCAGCTCAAAGGAAAGGAAGGGAATGAAGGAGAAATCAACGTGCAATTATTGCCACCATGGTTTTCACCCTGAATCTGGATGCATGAATAATACTATATAAATTATGGCGCAGAAACCCCAGTAACACAATCTTGGAGACCGCATTCCTGAGAATGCCAAGAAGAATTCTGGAGAAAAAGCACCAGATCCAAGAGGTAATGGGCATGCTTTGATTGCTCTTCATTCTGCACCGCAAGAATGGATCATTGATTCAGGAGCTTCACATCATATGGCTTCTTCAAAGGAATCCTTTTCTTCTCTACATGCATACTCAAGACCTCCTATTCTCATGGGGTATAATTCTACAGTTGCAGCAACTGGACAAGGAAGAGTGAAATTTGAAGATGGAAGTTTTGAGAATGTCTTTCATATTCCAAGGCTTTCTGTGAATCTTATCTTAGTGTATCAGATGACACACAGGCAGCGGAAGGAAAGTGGAATTTACCCCAGATTCCGTGAGCATTTATGACATGTAAACCAACTTGAAGATTGCATCTGGCAAGGTAAATGATCAATCTCGTTTGTATACATTTTCTAATTTCGTTCCTCAATCAGATTCCATTTTGCTACTTGCGCATGAAAATGAAGAAAGTAGGATTTTGCATGAGATATTTTGATCCGAATGGAAAATGGCATTTACCCATGGTATTGTAAGTGGTATCTACCCATGGTATTGACCCATGGTATTGTAAGTGGTATCTACCCATGGTATTGAACCATGGTATCCACCTATGCTATCTACACATGGTATTGTAACTCAAAAAAGGCTATAAATAACAAGTCTCAGTTTGTAAAAGGATAGATTTTCCACCACAATGTAGCTTATAAGTTTATTCTCTGTTTTAATAAAGCAAGTTTCTTTGTGGTTTTATTTTCTTTGTGTTCTCTCTTTTTCTTTTGGCATTGTAATTTTGCAGATCTGGATAGATCCATTTAAAAAATTTTAGGTCTTGGGGGCCTCCCCCCAATATCTGGATCAATGGTATTAGATTCAGGTTACACCTCCATGGGAATTAAGGTTTGAAACATATTTCAGTTTCAATGTTTTGCAACAATCTTCAGCAAACTTCTTGAATTGTTTTGGGCGACGAGTTTTCAGATCAGATCTAAAAATTTTGGTGAAAAAATTACAAAATAAAGATTAGATCTAGATTCCTTACGAAAAAATACTTAAATTCAAAAAAAAAAAAATCAACTGAATTGGAGTTCAGATGAGGGAGATATCGTTGATTCAAAATAAACAATGTTGAAACAAATTTTCTAACAACAATTCATGGACGGCGGCTCTCCTATCATTTCTTGCAGTTTTAAGTGGGAAATTTCAGATAAATGGTTACCGATCTGTGCTTCTCTTGAAAAATCACCCGATTTCAAAAAAACAATCGGTGTAATCGAAGTCTGGACGAGGGAGTTATCGCTGATTTAAAATCAGCTATTTTTTTTAGAAATTTTGTGACGGTGGGACAATTTCAGCGCAAATCTGAGAGTCTAGAGTCTCCAGATAGTGATTTCAAGCACGTGAGAACATGCAAAATGATCATTCCATTTCCAAAAACAGGCTATAATAAATATTCTGAGTTATATTGACCGAGTTATGCGCATTTTAAATTTGGAGCAGCATTTGAAGCGGGTCCCCTTTGGAGACGTGCCCTCCCACCCCGCTTTAGTAGGCACTTGCTTCACATTCATTAGTTTCAGCATAGCAGCATTCGACTTGGGTTATTTGGAGACGTGCCCTCCTACCCCAAGCTATGTAGGCACCTTCTACTTCATTAACAATCAACATCACAGTTATGGGTTAACCGCACAAAATCCTTCTCATCGAAGTCCATTTGCTAGGCCGCACACTGTTAGTAACACAGTTGGTCACAAGCATTACAAAGTATCTCTATCCTCAAATCTTCGTTTGTCATGGTTTTGGTTCATCCACAAACCCACACTTCATCGAAGTCCATTTGTTAGATTGCACACTGTCAACATCACAGTTGGTCACAAGCATTATAGTGTATCTCTATCCTCAGATCTTTGTTCATCACGGTTATGGGTTAACTACACAAAACCCTTCTATTTAGTGGCTTTTCATATTCAAAAAAGGCTTCTCAGGAGGGAACTTCACGCAATGGGGACCATTTCTTCTTAAGGAGGGAGGAATGATCCGAATGGAAAATGGCATTTACCCATGGTATTGTAAGTGGTATCTACCCATGGTATTGACTCATGGTATTGTAAGTGGTATTTACCCATGGTATCCACCTATGCTATCTACACATGGTATTGTAACTCAAAAAAGGCTATAAATAACAAGTCTCAGTTTGTAAAAGGACAGATTGTCCACCACAATGTAGCTTCTAAAGTTATTCTCTGTTTTAATAAAACAAGTTTTTTTGTGGTTTTATTTTCTTTGTGTTCTCTCTCTTTTTTTCTGGCATTGTAATTTTGCAGACCTGGTCATATCCATTTCAAACTTTTTAGATCTTGGGGGCCTCCCCCAAAGATCCGGATCAGATTTGGGCACTTGAATTTCAGATATATGCAACAACTTAGCAAGCAAGGGATGGTCATAGGATTGCTGACCATTGAATTTTCAAATGGTGTTTGTAATGGATGTGCTCTTGGAAAGCATCCACAAGAAAAATTCGAGAAGGGGCATGCATGGAGAGCCTCTTAACCTTTGGAACTTGTACACAATGATCTCATGGGTCAATTTCCAGTGATTTCAATGAGCAAAGCAAGATATGTATTATCATTTATAGATGATTACACGATATTCACTTGCATTTACTTCTTGAAACTCAAGTCTGAAGTTTTTCAACATCTAAAGATTTTCAAAGTGCATGTGGAAAATCAGTCTAGAAAACGCATCAAGATACTCCGCACAGAGAATGGGGTAGAATATGTCAACAAAGATATCAAGAATATTTGTAATGAAGCAGGCATATAGTTCCTTACACTCCACAGCAAAATAGCGTGGCTGAAAGGAAAAATCGATCTTTGAAAGAGATGGCTAATTGCATGTTGCATGCAAGATCTCTTCCATCGAAATTGTGGGCTGAAGCTATCAATTATGCCTCATACATCTAGAACATATCTCCTCATAAATCTATTACTGGAAAAACACCTTTTGAGGCTTAGATTGGCATGCAACCCGAAGTCAGTCATTTCCGCATTTTTGGATCTCGAGCATGGGCCCACATTCCTACAGAGAAGAGAAAGGATTTGGAGCCTCAAAGTAAAGCATGCATGTTTGTTGGATATTCTGATGAAGTCAAACGGTACATATTTCTTGATATCCACACTGAAGAGCTCTTTATTGAAAGGAGTGTAAAGTTTGACGAAGATATTTTGCATGCACTAGCGGATGAACTTGTTACCAAGTTTCCATCACCACTAATTGATGAGTATGCAGATGAAACTTCATATCAGAATTCTGATGAAGATGAGTCTTTTCCTGTGACGCCTGTTGGACCACCAGCTGTTGAACATTGAGATCATACTTCCGCATGCAGTTCGGAATATTCTTGACCACCTTCAACACAAAAATGGTGTAGCATGAGTGATATCCTTGATGATCATGCATCTATCCCTCTATTTGAGGAAGATTCACAAGCACTCTTAGCTATGGAGCCATCCATGCCCATGCATGCTTATATGATGCATGGATCTGATCCACAAACTTATGTAGAAGCAAGTGGGCATCCTGAATGGGAAGCCGCAATAGATGAGGAATATAACTTTCTCATTGAGAACCAGACTTGGGATTTGGTTCCGCTACCTTCCAATCACAAACTTGTGAGGTGCAAGTGGGTTTACCAGACCAAGAAAGCATCAAATGGCTAATTTAGTCAATATAAGGCATGATTGGTAGCATAAGGTTTTCAGCAAGTACATGGTGTTGACTATGATGAGACTTTTGCTCCAGTGGCCAAAATGGATTCCATTCGGCTAGCTCTCTCCATTGCAGCAACAAGAGGATGGGAGGTGCATAATATGGATGTGAATAATGTCTTTCTTCATGGTGATCTCGAGGAGGAAATCTACATGGAGCAGCCACCAGGATACATGCACAATTCATCTCTAGTATGAAAACTAAAGAAGTCTCTCTATGGCCTCAAGCAGGGACCTAGAGCATGGTATGCAAAGATGGATTCTTATTTGTTATCTCAAAATTTTGTATGCTGCAAATTTGATTCCAATGTTTATTTTTGAAGAAAAATGACTCCTTGTTGATCATAGTACTCTACGTAGATGAACTTTTGATAACAAGTAGTTCATCTTATGTCATTACTAAGATTAAAACTACATTGCATAAGCGGTTTCCTATGATAGACATGGGCTTGCTAAATTTTTTCCTTGGACTAGAGATCAATCAGAGTGATTCTAGGATTACCATTTCTCAACCAAAGTATGCTAGAGATCTTTTGGCACGATTTCACATGAGTGATTGCAAGCCAACAACCACACCTTTCTTATCAAGGATAAAGCTTGAGAATGGCAAAGACACACCATTGGTTGATTGCACATTGTATCGTCAACTTGTGGGAAGTCTTATTTGTCTCACTCACTCCTGTCCTGATCTCTCATATGTCGTAGGAGCAGTTTCCAGATACATGCAGGAGCCACATGATTTACACTGGAATGCTGCAAAGTGCATCCTTTGATATGTCCAGGGGACAATCACCTATGGGATTCATTATGCAGCCAATTTTTCTTTGAATCTCATTGGGTTCACAGATTCAGATTAGGCTCGCGATAGGATTGATCGCAATTCCACCTCCGGTTATGTACTTATTTTGGGATCCGGCCCAATTTTTTGGTCAAGTAAGAAGAAGGCTGCCATTGCTTTATCATTAGCAGAGGTCGAGTATAGAGGAGCAGTCAATGCCACTATTCAAACCATCTGGCTACAACATTTCCTATCTGAGCTTGGGATTAGTTTCCATCATCCAACTGTCCTATAGTGCGATAATCAAAGTACGCTAAATTTTTGCAGAGATCCAGTGTAGCGGCAGTGGACCAAACACATCAATATCCACATGCACTTCATTAGAGAACTCATTCATGATGGGATCATTGATCTTCAATACTATCCTAGTTCCGAGAAGACTGCTGATATCTTCATCAAGACTTTCACTGAGCAGAAGTTTCGATCCCTGCGAAATCATCTCGGGGTGAAGGACATGACTGCCTAGCAGTTGTCTTTTCTCTACTTTTGCATTATATTTTGAGGGGGGGTTTTCTTCCCACTGGTTTTTCCCTCTTTCCTCCTTTTTATGCATCGTATATGGGTACCTAAAATGGCCGTGTTGCCGGGATTCATTCATTTTGCATCACACTCACCTAAGTTATGCTTAAGGGGGGGTGTTGGTGTACATGCACCTAGATTATATTTAGTTCAACTTTAGAGATTGCATGCAATGTGTACTCTTTTTTTTCTAGTTGACTCTAGTGCTTACATGTGGTGCATGTGCACATTAGCATAACATAAAGCACACTTAGCTTCAGTTAGCTTTAACTATCCATAGTCATTGCATGTAAAACTAAGCTTAACTTAGTTTCTTTTATGTATTTATTCCAAAACTAATAACTAATATTAATGAATCAATATTAGTTACAAGTGCAGGGATTTGTAATTACTGCACAAGCAATTTTTATTTGCAGGTTGAGAAGATTGAAGCGCCAACAAAGAATGGAGTCTAAATTGGTGTTTCCACAATCGACAATTCTTACTCCGTATAATTACTTCGAATGGAAGCCAAACTTTCTACTTCATCTCAGAAGTAGAGGCTTATTTCAAATAACCATGGAAACAGAAGTTGAACCAACATCGGTAATGGATAAAACAAGATATTTCAATCGCATGTACAAGGGCTTCGGCATCCTATGTTTATCTCTCTCTAGAATTGCTATTTCATATTGAATCATGTTCAACTCCAAGTGTTGGGAAATTTAACAACACTTACAAGTTTTGGTGTAACGACAAACCTTTACAATGAAGGATCTGATTTCTATCTTGATAGACTAATAGTATTGAAATTCGTTTCACGCCACTTTCATGCGTTATCATCTTGTGAGCTGGACGACATGGGTGGCTTTTTCATTCTTTTTGTGATCGTTCATGGCTTTGCTTTTTTTCGTGGTGATATAGCATTGTACTATCCACCTAATAATTTGTCTACCTTAGAGCAATTAGTTGGATTTCACTTGTGCTAAGCTCGGCACAATGTGATGTGCGGAATGTCGGATGCAAAATTTTTTGTCGAAGTTCATTGTGATGAGCAAGGAGGACTTTCGTATAATGAAAGCTCTGCTCAATAATCATATTGATTAGAGAAATCTTCGCACAATTAAAACCCTCTCCCTTTCGCACTTAAACGACGTACAACAACTTTCTCCCCACAATGAAAAGCAGGTTCTTGTTATGCAAAATACCTACTGACTCACTTGATAATAGTGTCAGCACTCACATATTTATTATTATTATTATTATTATTTTTTGTTTTTTTAAATAAATTGTTAGGTATTCACAAATATATAAATAGTGAAAATAAAAAACCTTAAAACATGGAAATTATGTTTTATTAGAACTCTCCCAACTAATTGAAAAATAGAAATATGGTTTTTAGAAAAATAAAAAATAATAATTTTGAATTTAAAAAAAAAGGAAATATTCATCATTTTACCAAACTTTTGTTAAAAAAAATAATAATAATTAAAATCAAGTCAATTTCAATGGTAAACCAACACCACGTGCCCCGCTGGCAAGGACTAATAAATAAAGCGTTCCTGAACTTAAAATTTCAACATACACAATGTTTTTCATCATAAAATAATTCAAGTTAAGATGTTTTTCATCAGAAAATAATTCATATTAAGATTTAACAAATAATTCTAAAAAAATTAATAACTCCTTCAGATGTGCAATTCAATTTCAAAACTTTCATTTCCACTCACAAAACATATCAAAACGTAACAATGCACGATGACGTCAACAACATCAGAGTGTCCGGTCTCACTAAATTTGAAAAATTTATATAAATGTTTTATCACTTGACATGAACAACATCCGACCATCCAAACGGTCAAATTAAACGTACACTAGTACACCACTAACTGAGTTTTTAAAAGAAAGATTAATTGATTCTTCTCGTTTTTTTCAAGAATAAAAATAGAGTCTACTTTATTTTCATTAAATAAAAAGAGAGTACAAATTCATAGATAAATCTCAGCGAAATCATCATTCCTTTATGAATCTTGCTAGATATACCTAAAGTTTTTTAGTTTCTACACAAAATCTCTTCATCTATCATCCATAAAAAATAAAATTATTTGTGTTAGCATATATATCATTTGCATCTCATATTGTTAAGTTCTTTCAACATATTAACATATTAGTCCATTTATCATCAGTACATTTTGTTGCTACATTGCAATTTCAAGATAACAAAAACGGTTTTATAGGAAAAAAGAAAAACTTAACAAAATTATGCATTTTATGAGAAATTTATGTTGTCGACATTTACTAACACACTCTAGTGGATTTAGGAGGAGCCATCAATGCAATGACCATTGATACTATGGCCTTACTACAACTTTACAAGGTGAGACCCACACCTATTATGTTACAATAGGCAAACAAGTCTATTGTTAAGCCTATTGGATTCGTAGAGGATGTGATAGTAATTGTGGCTTCCTCGGAATATCTGGTAGATTTTTTATCTCTCCAAAACCACTAAGCCACGACACCCAATAGTTTTGGGCAGACCATGGCTAGCTATCGTTGATGCCTTTATTGGATACAAAACTAGAGAAATTACAATTTCTAATGGGTCCCAAATCCAAAAGTTGATTCATCAAACAGTGCAAGAGAAACTAGAGAAAAGTTAAGAAAAGTATAGGGCGAGGTATGAAAAACATCCAGTGGATCATAAGTTTCAAGTT
Source organism: Pinus albicaulis (assembly GCA_034641835.2). NCBI lineage: Eukaryota > Viridiplantae > Streptophyta > Pinopsida > Pinales > Pinaceae > Pinus > Pinus albicaulis. The sequence continues at coordinate 273,906,901 of CM076575.1, read as the reverse complement.
GGTGATGAAGTTTGGTTTCACATTAGCAAGGAAAGGCTTCAAGGAGAAGGTAAAAAGTTGAAACCAATCCATTATGGTTCTTTCAACATTCTGGAAAAGATTGGTAACAATGCCTTCAATCTTGATTTGCCTTCATACATGCAAATTTATTCAATTGTGAGTGTTGAAAATTTGAAATTGTATGAGCCTCCTTCGATTGAAGATCATGGAGAGAATGTTCAGTGTCTGCAATCTATTGAATATTTTTCTCCATATTTCTTTGTTGAGCTACAACAAGACATCATACTTGACAGGAGTACAAGGACATCGGCAAGGGGAAGTGTCGACTATCTTCGAGTGGGGCTTACAGGAAAAAATCCTTCAAAGGCCAAATGGATTGAAATTAGGAAGGTGAGGGAACTGTACCCTCACCTATTCAACAACTAAATATGATCTTTTGGGGTCCAAAATATTCTAGTGGGGAGGAATTATCAGGGGCTCAGTTTTTATGCTAAAAAATAAAAGTGCTCGGATTGGCTCGAAACCTAAACGAATGCGTAGTGCTCATCGTTCTAAATCCGGCGCACTTCGTTTCACGAAAAATGGTTATTGTATGCTCCTGGAAACTACTTCTGTTCGCTTTCCCAAACATTAAAAAAAAAAAAAAGACAGTCAAATGCCCAGTCAACAGTCCATACTATTGACGTGGCATGCTAACTATGGAAGTCAATTTTTGAGGTGACTAGGAAGCTGCCAGTTGGCAGCACGACACTGGTTCGAATGGTTGGTGATTTTTCGAAGTATTATTGGTTTAATTATTGGGCCAATCGGGTGATGACACATGGCAAGCTCAGAGGCCACCACGTGCCCCTAAAGGTCGAAAGGAGTGGTAAAATTTATGGGTCAAATTTCGGGTGGAGGTTGGGGTTCGACCGCGCAACCTCCCCCACAACACACACAACATTTACCACCTCCGCTATACAATGGTTCTTACCATGTATTGCTCCCGACATATATTTAAATTAAATCAAAGTTTTAATGTGGTGGTAAGAGGGGGCCAGCCCCCAGTCCACAGGACCTTGTGCTAATACGATGGAGGGATCTCTAGCGCTAAGCGGTGTTTAAGTTTTAAACCCCGATCAATTAATCCGTAATCCATGTTTATGTGCTAAACCATGTTTTAAATGTAGATTTATTTAAGTGTGGAATTAGCTCGTTAAGTGCGCTTAATTAGGGTGTTAACTCCACTTAAAAATAATTTCACACTAATTGTTGGAGTTCGACTAAAATGGCATAAGTGCTAATCTGACTGCTGTTAGCTCTAGTTTGCCAAATTTGGTGGAGGTTTTATAGGGAAAATTTGAAAAAGCCATAACTTTTGCAATTTTCAACCAAATTTAGCTCAGAAAGAGGCTAGCTAGCCATTTTGAGCTATTATGAACTCATTGAAGTAGGTTATAGGAGAAAAGGAGCATTGTAAACATGTCAATTTGACATTTTGAGTAAAAAATAGAGGTCGAAGCCATGTAAGCTCGACCAAGGAGATGTAGCCTAGGAGGGGTGAACTCCTTCATCAAATACCTGTGTTAATGTTATGTATTGTGATGTTCTACAATTTTATTTCTGTTGTTTAACTCTTGTTTTGATGTTAAATTGATCACTAAATTGACATAAAATTCAATCATGAGACTTGATAATTTGCAAGAAACCTTGACCCCTTAAGCAAAAAGAAGACATTGAATGTATAATCTGAATGAGTAATTAGAAAAACAACACTAACGTACTCCATTCATATCAGTAGTAAAAATGATCCATAAACAATCTAGAGCATTTTATTGGGACTATTCGGACATGGAAGGAATTCATCTCGACACTTACATCTACCACATTTAATATACCAATGAAGAAATTAGATCAGTAAGACAACCACAAAGAAGAATGAATCCAGACCTCAAGAAAATTGTTAAATGTGAACTCTAAACATTGTTAAGTGTCTCCCTTAGTAGTTGTTCCCGAGAAAAATGGGAAATAGAGAATTTGCATTGACTATAGGGAGTTGAATAAAGCCACCTTGATAGATTAATTCCCTTTACCTTTCATTAACTAAGTATTGGATACTTTGTTTAGGAAGAAAATTTTGTCCTTTTAGATTGGTACAACCATTGTAAACTGGCTATAATCAGATCCAAATAACCCTAGAATACTAAGAGAAAACCACTTTCACTTGTAATGATGGGGAAATAGCACACCAACAAGGTCACACGAACCTATCCAAGAGTTGGTTGAAAAATGCTTCATTCAACCCAGTTCATCTCCATGTTGTTCATCAATAATTTTGGTTCCTAAGAAAGACAGGACATGGGGAATTTATGTCGACTTTTAAGTAGAAAATTGTCATGACACCAATCTTAGCTTTACCAGATCCTCAACAACCATTCGAAATTGAAACAGATGCTAGTGGTTATGCAATGGGTGCAATATTATTTCAAAAAGGGAAACCTATTTGTTTTCATTCAAAAACGCTTTCTAAGATAGTTGCAAATTATTCGACATATGATAAAGAACTGTTTACTTTGGTTGAAAGTTTTAAGAAATGGAAACACTACTTAATGGGTAAGGAAACAATGATTCACACAAATCATCAGCCGCTTTAGTACCTTTAGTCTCACACTAAGTTGCAATAATCTTTCCATTACATATGGATGGGATTCTTCAACAATTTCACTTAGTAATTAAGTACAATAAAGGTGTAACAAATAAAGTAGCTGATATGTTGTCTATACCATCTTTGAATGCTTCAATAGTGTTGTAGAATAGTTCTTTAAAACTTGAAATTTATTTAGAAAAATATAGTACAGATGTTGATTTCAAAGATATTTATGAATCACGAACTCATGGTACTCAAGTGGAAGAAGTCAATTTTCATGTGCATGACAGGTTGTGATATCATCTGGGTAAGTTGTGGATACCATAGACATAAAGGGTGCATGTTCTTCGGGAAGCACATTATTCTTGCATTTCAAGACATTTTGGCATAAGCAAGACAATGGCGCAAATTTAAAGGTATTTCGTTCACTTTCAATGCTCTAGCCACTTTTAAAAGAGTTGTATTAGCCATTTTTGTTGACCTCATACATGATTGTGTGGAGGTTTATATGGACGAATTTACACTATATGGTAATGATTTTCAAGAGGATTTGGAAAATTTAGAAAAGTCTTCATTTGTTGTCAAGAAACTCATCTACCTCTCAGTAATGAAAATTTCAAAATGATCCAAGCTGAAGGGATTGTACTTGGCCACCATGTTTCACAAATTGGGATAAAATTTGACCCTGCAAAAATTTAAGTAATCCTACAAATACCATTCCCAACTTCACAAAAAGAGGTAAGAAATTTCCTAGGGCACACATGATATTATAGAAGATTCATTTATAATTTTACCAGACTTGTTGCTCTTATGTTTAAGTTATTAGCTAAAGATGTTGATTTTTCTTGGTATGCTGACTGTCAAATTTCTTTTCAGATACTAAAAGAAAGGTTTTCAACTGCACCAGTATTGAGGGGACTTGACTGGTCTCTTCCTTTTCATATTTGTGATGATGCATCAGATATATACTCTTTACAGAAGGAAAGCTTGTAACATTAATTTTGTCCTTGCCAAATGAAGTTCCCTATGCATCATCTTTCTCTCGCACATACCCCATCCCATGCATAGTAAAATCTCTACATGATGAAACATAATAATATTCGATGTTCTCTCGCACATACTCTGTTATCCATAAACATTCATATGACATATGATTTGGAAATTTGTAAAAATATATCCACACAAAAAAACATTAAGTGGAGATTTGTGTAGCCCCTCCCCCCTGCCTACGCAAAGGACTTGCAACTGCGTAAGTTTTTTCATCATTGGGAAGAGAAGTACCATAACAATGTTAGTGACAGTGTTAATGTGAGAGCACTCACTGACGGAATGGCCACTCAGAAAAATAGTTTTTTTTAAAGCAATTCTGAGATACTAACAATTACCAAAAATAAAGCGCTCTTGACGAGGGGAACTATGTCCCATCAGAAGTTGATAAGCGAGTTGAAAATTAGAGATACTTGATTTTTTAGAAAATTAGAAAAAAAATAAAATTGAAAAATAGAAATATTCAACATTTTCCTTAAAATTTGGTTAAAATTACAACAACAAAAAAACAAAATAATGCATGGTCAATGTAATTTGACAGCGAGGAGAATGCTATAGTGCCTAAGGAGGCAGGGACTAATAAATCTACTTGTTGGTAGATATAAAAATAACATAAAATTATATCATATCATATTTAAGGTACGTTTAAATCAATAAATTAATGAAAATAAATTTCGTATAAACTAATTAAAATGTATTTTATAAATATGTTAAAATATAAAACATAAGAATATTATTGTCTCAATTTTTTAGATATTAACTATGTAGATGTTTCCAATGGACACTCGACCCATTATTAAGGACCAAAAAAATAAACATATGGTAAGCATAAGAGTCGATGACACCTAAAAAGAGCATGGAAACTAAAATAATAGTCATAAAGATGTAAAATATTAAATTAAGCTATGAATCATCAAATCAGACTGAAAGAAATAAATTGTTAAAATAAATAGTAAAAGCAAACATAAATAAAGTTTAAAATGCAATTGGGAAATTAATTAAAAGTAAGAATATTACTGAATAAATTAATTTAAAAAGAATAAATCAAAATCTCTATCATAACCCATTTCTAAAATGTTGAAATTTGTATTTATAATATATTTTAATAGGGTAATTATTTATAATTTTAATTTCTTTTGTGATTAAAAAATGTATTAGAAATATGATTATATATTTTACAGTGTACTTTAATTATTTGAATACATTAAATACAAAATTGGATTTAAGCCATCTCCTATCCTCTACCTTTTTTGGCATATACATCGATAAGATAGAGGAGTGTCTAGAATCTGCGGGGTGCAAGGGCACCGAGCTTGCCCTTGCTCTCATTACTCTTCTCCTCTATGCCGATAATATAGTTCTTCTTACAAAAAGCCATGATGACCTTGACAAGTAGCTCTTGATTCTTCATGACTACTGCTCCAAGAAAGGTATGCCAGTTAATACCGACAAGAATAAAGCCATGATCATTAAATCCAAGAAGATCACCCATGGTAGTTTCGTGTATAATAACCAGTGCTTGGAGCAGGTTTCTTCTTATAAGTATTTGGGCATTGACTTCCCTCATCATCTCAACTGGAATTATAGCATTGAGAAAATGATTATTGGGGGCTGGAAAGCTTATTATGAGCTTGAAAACAATTATAAGTCGATCGATCTTTACATTTGGAGTAAAAAGAGGTTCCTGTTTGAGACCCTTGTCGACCCTATTGTCTTATACAGATGTAAAATTTGGGGTTGCAGTATATCCAGAGAGTCATGGAGTAAGATTGAGATGATTCAAAAGAAATTCATAACCTACAACCTTGAGATCAAGGGAAATACTCCCTATCCTATCCTCTTGATCGAATCGGGTTTGTCCCCCACTGAAAGTACAGCTATGTTTAGATATCTCATGTATAGAAAGAAGCTTTACAGCGTGGAATAAAAAAGGCTCCCTAAAATTACTTCTAACTGTAGTCAAAACTGCCACCTTCGCCTTAAGCATGGGTGGCATAAGGATGCCCAGTCCTGGTTCAACCATTGGGGAATTAAGGAGGAGCACAGTATGGGAAGCAAAGATAATATCAAAAATACTATTACCTCCAAGTTTAAGGACAAGTTGTGGGAGGATTAGGAGATGGAGGGTAAAAGGAAACTAAGATACTATAAGGAAGTGATCAACCCCACCCTTGATAATTAGAATTATCTCTCTGTGTTGTCTAACAATAAGGAAAAAATTAACATCGCTAAGATAAGGACTAATTCCCATGAGCTTTGGATTGAGACCGGGCGGTGGTCTATTCCCAAGACCCATTGGAACGATATACTCTGTCATATTTGTGATTCGAAGCAGGTGGAAGATGAGAAACACTTTCTTTTAAATTGCCCGATTCTTACTCATATTCGCTCTCAATTCCCTACCATCTGCCACACTTCCAATCTTCTTCACCTATTAAGCCAACCCACCTATAGTGGTCTTGGAGCACTTATTTCTCTTCTCTTTGACCATAGAAACATGATTTTGAAGAATCAAACTTAGATTCTTTCTCCTTTCTTAAAGTCTCATAAACTGCTTTGATCTTAACAGATAGTAACCATCATCATTATCATCATATATATATATATATATATATTCTAAAAATAAAATATAAAGAAAAATTAATTTATACATTTAAAAGCCATTTAAATAACAAAAAAATTTACAATCTCATAAAAACAAAAACATTAACATTAAATAGTAAAACCTATGCCATATTTTATTATATAAAAAAATAAAATTAAATAAAAAATTATAAAAATATTTATAATTGCATTTTAAGTATATAATATTTGAAATTTTTATTATAAATAAATTTATATTAAAAAAATTATAATTTATCACATAAACCTTACTTCTTTTACAACCAAATAACTCATTACAAACCTAGCTAAATTACTTGGGCTTTTAAATTTACTATCTTCATTATACTTCAAACATTGGCCAAAACAATTTAACCTTTTGAATTTAATAACACTTTCGTTCTGAATTTAATATCTTCACCCTATGCATTATGTCTTTAGAAATAACTTGTTTGCCAACAAACAATTTCAAAGGTTTTCAATAATTCTTTTCCGATATCCAATTCAACTTTCAAAACTCCCATTTCAATAAAATTAATATGTAGAATTTCAACATACATATTATGTTTTTCATCACAGAATAAAAAATCATATTATGATTTAGCAGATAATTCTAAAAATAAAAATAAACATATCAAGACGTAACAAATAACTTCATAAATTTAGTCTCAGATCATAAATTTAGTCTCCGATGCAATTTTCAAAACTTACGTTATGCTGACCATATGTATTAATGATTATTTAATTGACTTGCTAGGAGTTTCAAATGTTTTTTCATTTTTTTTAATAGTTTAGTTTAAAAAAGCAGTGAAATGGTCTTCCACAAAGATTTTGAAAAAATCTAGCAAAAATTTTATGAGAATCTTGTTTACAGTTGTTAAATTTTAGTATTTTAAGTGTCCTAAGAGTTTTTGATAATGTTAAATCCATTTCCACTATCAAAAATAGATTCCAAACAATTCAACTACCTAATTTTTTAAATTTTATTTTACTAGATTCCAAAAAAAAACTACGATCCAATCTACCAATCTGTAGAAAACTTCTTTTTCAATAACTATCTTGCAGAATCAGGAGCTCTGTCAACGAAACAGAATAAACTGATTACTACAGTATGCAGTTTTATTTATATGGCTTTGCATCTCATACCAGAGAGAGAGGAAAAAAAAAAAAAAACCAAACCGATCTTATTTTATTAATGAATAAAGCCCATCGCCGACATGCGATCCCTTGATTCAATACATAACCATGAATGGATACTAGTGAATGAAAACACGAAGCCTGAGCAAATGTTCGAGAGACCAGGAAACTGAACTACGCCATCAAAACGAGGGCCAAAGCAAGCGCAAGGGCCACCCAAACGCCTGATTTGAAGTTCTTCACTCCGCCGTTCTGCAATCAGAAAACGAAGCATTCATTATTGGTTAATTAGTATATAGTTTAGTCAAAATATATTATCTGAACAATTGGTTTCTGTTAACATTTATGAAAAATAGTTGTATTTAGTATAATATCACAATTTAGCGGATGTTGAAATTGAGAACAAAAATACAAGAGTAATTAGAAAATATTACTGACCGCTGAATCGGGTGGAGTGGCGGGGGCGAAGGAATCGACGGAAGAAGAGGACTCGGGAGCAAGGGGGATGAAAATCGACTTCAAAAGAGGAGCCGGGGCAGGAGCATGGCTCTTCTTTGGATGTTGTTTCTGCTTTGCTGGAGGAATAGCCTCCCCTACAACCGGCGCCGGGGCTTCCGCAGCATTTTTGTGTTTAGGAGGAAGCGGAGCAGGAGCCTTTTTGGGGTTGGAGGGAGGAGAAGCAGGAGCGTCTTTGGCGTTGGAGGGTGGTGGAGTAGGAGATCCCGCCGACTTTTTATGTTGGGAGGTCGGTGGTGGCGATGGAGCTTCTGTGGCATTTTCTTGTTTTGTGGGACCCGCTGCCTCCGCTGGCAATTCTGCTTCGGTGCCCGACGGAGCCTCGCTTGGCGGCGTAGAAACGACCCGAGCTTCGGAAGGGGCCTCGCTTTGCGGCGAAGAAACCGACGGAGCTTCGGACGGAGCCGTAACCGGGGGCTCCTCCGATTGACTGGTTGTCGGCGGTGCGGAGACGGGCGCAGCTGTCGGAGATGCTTTGGGTGGTGACTTGGCGGGGGACTTAGACGGGGGCGAGGCTGAGCTCGGTGGGGGCGGCGGAATAGAAGTAGGAGATTCCACGGGAGTAGTGTTGGATGTGGGTGGCGCCTTGGGTGCGGCGGCCGGTGCTTTTGGCGTGCTCTGGGAGGGCTTAGGGCTGCTGCCCGGCGCTTCTGGCGTGCTCTCGGAGGCATTAGGGCTGGCGCCCGGAGCTGCTGAAGTATTAGGGTTTTCAGCAGCTGCAAACTCAACGTTAACAATGCCAGTCTCAGTTGCTAAAGTCCGATCTCCCATCAGGGCTCCATCATGAGCAACTCTGCAACAAGCAATTTGAATGCATAACAGCACAAGAAAGGCAGAATACAGTCTATTGTTGAACCCCATTCTCAATTGACCTGCAACCACAAAGTACATGAGTTTGAGATTCGAAATTGACTTTCATCTGTAAAAAACTAGCACAACCCGCTAAGTAGCGAACGGTGAAGGTGTATTTTTATGTGGATGGCACATTCCAGAAAAAACGGTGGGTGAGGAGAGGTCAAACAATTAGCTTTTCTTTTTAGTATCAGATTTATTTATATTTTTTCATATTCCCAATCTGCCATATAGTGAAATTGCCAATAATAAACATATTTTATGAACTACCACAACATGCTATGTAGCTAATGGTGAATCCCAATAAGCATTGGCTGTTGATTGAGTGAATCATGAACTGTTAATGGAATACAAACTATTTCATAAAATAAGCAGGGAGAGGAAATAGCTAATCAATCCACTTTTCACTAATCTGATAAGCTGTATCAATGCTTAGTATAATAATTTATAATTAAATCAACATAAATGTGAAAATAGAATTATAACTTTATATAATTAAATCAACATAAATGTGAAAATAGAATTATAACTTTAAAAATTAGATAAAGGCTAAAACATCATATAGATATAAAGATCCAAAACACTTATTATTAGTTCATCGATATATATGTTTGATTCTTGACCATACTATAAAATTATACAATATGATTATGATCATCGAACCCAAACACCTTTTCGTACTTTTAATTTTTATCAGATCTGACTCAGAGTCGTCACCTTCACCGGAAATCATCTCTGAAACCCCAAACTGAGGGATCCAGTGATGATTGCTCTGTGCCATGCATTAGATTGAAATATAAATCCAGCGAATATGCTAAATTAGAAAATGTCAAGGGAAAATTGCTTTCAAGGGAAAATTGTTTTCATCAGAATTACCTTCCTATGATATGATGGTGCAGTCGATGATGAATATCAAGAAATTTTAGAGATTTTATCGACTTCAGCTGCCACCTCCCTGTGCTCTGTGATGCCTCAGATCAGTTGAGTCGCATAAGCCTCACTGTAGTTGTGGCTGTGGGTGTGGATTAAATATATATCTACATATTAAACATGGATGAAAAGTTAATGGACTAAAATCGTTAGTATGACAGAAAACCAGCTCACAATTCACATGTAATAATCACAGAGAACGAGAAAATTCCAGTAGGTATCCAACGAGTGGCCAGATCTTGGACCTTAATTGATTCAAACTTCTTGCTTTGTTCCCACGAATACATTATATGTTCATTTTTTCGGAAATCTAAGAGATAGAAGGGCATAGGAGCTAATTCAATTACTCGACTGTGCTTTTATTTGACCAACTTTAAAAGCTTTAATTTGATAAATAGAGTGGACTTCGAATGTTTTTTTCTAAAGAGAAAAAAACGCTTTATCCTTTCATTACTAAAAAGATTACGTACAATGTCATTACAGAGTATTACAGACTTGGAATTTGTCATAAGAGTGTGGACTGGTCAATGTCTTCCATATTGTTGTTGGCCATTGCAAGCTCAGGAATTATTTTCAGCACTCACAGATAGCCCTTACCCGAAACTCAAAGAATTTGTCTGAATATTATAAATTTTGGAGGTTCAGGTATATGACAACCTTACAAGGCACAGCTAGAAGCCATTCTTGGGAATTACAGATAACATTTTCCTAAAATAAGTAAATAACAACTCGATATGACATGGCTATATCATGGCACTATTAACATCTTCCAATCTCTCACTTTATTTCATATTTCGTTGTTATTAGCAATTGCACCATATGTTGCTAAAGAAATTTCATAAGGCAATAGCATAAGAAAGAGTAGCCTAGAAGAAATAAGTTGTTATAGAGAAGGAGCCATCGTGAAGGAATGAAAGGCAAAAACAACTCCCCTAGTTGTCACTGTGTCCATGTCTGAGCCATTGGATCAAATGTTAGACGATTGAAATGTTTTAGGCCATTAGATCCACAAGTAAATAGTTTTATCTATATTTTTTATAATGTTAGTTTTTTTTTTTCTTTTTAATAAGTTGGACTGAATTTAGGTTTTGGTGACTTTTAAGTTAAAATGTTGTTATTAAAAATTTGTTATATTTTTATATGTAAATGTAAATAGTTTTATATATGTTTTTCTTATAGTATTTCTTTTTTTCCTTTTTAACAAGTTAAATTGAATTTAGGTAATAAAATAAAATAATAATAAACTATAAAAACAGCCCATGGTATTGACCCATGGTATTCATGTGGAATATAGTTTATTAAAGGGGAGAATTAAGATGGCCTAGATCAATCTTAACTCTGGATCTACTAAGAGTGAAGAGGGATCAAATGTCTTGATATGCAAACCTCTTTTAGAGTGAAGAGAATTGATCCCTCTCATAAATAATATATATCTAAGCTAACTATTTAATAAAATTATTTTTAATTGTTTATAAGCATTATTCTTTTAAAATTTTACTTAATAAAATGTATCTAAATTTTCATAGAGAAGGAGCCATCGTGAAGGAATGAAAGACAATTTTTTCTTACATGGAAGCAAGTCGTGGAGGTTTCAAAGATATTGATTATAAGAGTTATCAACCAAAATTTTTTGTTATAGATATTGAAATAAGCAATTGTGGGTGAAAACATATATGTAAACCAACATAATGAAATAACTTGTTGTGGAGAAGGAGCCATTGTGAAGGAATGAGATAAGAAAATTATAAAAGATACAATTATATAGTGAAAAATTTTGTTTAAAATTTCAAATAAAAACTTGAGTAAGTTTGACATCATATAATGTGAAATTAGTTTATGCTTATAAAGTAAAAAACGCCTAAGTTTTTTAGCCACAATTAGGTAATTAAAGATATGTATATAGTTTTCTTTTAACAGAAGAAATTTGATATTCATTAACAAAAACAAATTGGAAAGAGTATGTATGTAGTTACAAACTATTACAATTAAGTAATTAAAGGTAAATTTAGTGTTAATTAAGAAATGGGAATTATGAACATTCATCATTGTTTCTTAAGATAAATCATGTCCTGTGAAATAATTTGGAAATTTAAAAAAATATCACATATTTAAAAAAATCATTATTAATTTAATTTTTTATATATTAAGAAATACTACTCATGAATAATGAAACAGTTGTAACATAAATAATATATAATAAAAAAAACCATGTATTTTTGGAATAATAAAATAGTTGTAACAAAAATAATATAGAACCAGAAAAACAATGTATATTTGGATGTATGAAAATTTAGATACATTTTATTAAGTAAAATTTTAAAAGAATAATGTTTATACAATTAAAAATAATTTTATTAAATAGTTAGCTTAGATATATATTATTTATGAGAGAGATCAATTCTCTTTTCAGTCTAAAAGAGGTTTGCATATTAAGACATTTAATCTCTCTTTGCTCTTGGTAAATCCATGATCTAGGTCATCTTAATTCCCCCCTTTAATAAACTATATTCCACATGAATACCATGGGTCAATATCATGGGCTATTTTAATAGTTTATTATTATTTTATTTTATTTCCTAAATTCAATTTAACTTATTAAAAAAGAAAAAAATCTTCTGCTAATGATGAAGACACTACTTTCAAAATCATAGAAGAAGACTTTGATTCCTCTACTATTGACAGAGATTTGGCGCGGTCTCAATTTAATGATGCCTCACATTCACTCTCAGTCGCAGAGCCATGCATGCCCATGCATGCATCTAAGGAGGCATTTATAGCACCATGTATGCACATGTATGCAACCACAAAGACATATCGAAGACCACACATGCACATGCATGCATACCTAGAGGCAACCATTCTCATGCATGCATATAGGGTACATGAATTTGATCGTTAAATGCATGACGAAGTTGCAGGGAGTCCATATTGGCATGCAACCATGTATAAGGAAATTCAGTCCTTGATCCAAACATGGGATTTGATACCTCTACTTCCAGAAATGAAGCTTATTCCTCCAGATCCAAGATGGGATCATCGATCTTTAGTATTTTCCAATTCCAAGCAGACTGTTGATATCTTCACCAAGAATTTCACTAAGAAGAAGTTTCGATTTCAGTGAGATCATCTCGGGGTGAAGCACACGACTACCTAGCAGTTGTCTTTTCTCTACTTTTCAATTATATTTTAAGGGGGGGTTTTCCTTCCCACTGGGTTTTCCCTCTTTCCTCTTTTCATGCATTGTATATGGGTACCTAAAATGGCCATATTGCCGGGACTCATTCATTTTGCATCACGCTCACCTAAGTTATGCTTAAGGGGGGGTGTTGGTGTACATGCACCTAGATTAGTTTTAGTTCAACTCTAGAGATTGCATGTAATGTGCACTTGTTTTTAGCTACTTAACTCGAGTTGCTTACATGCGATGTGCACGTGGCTTAGTTAGTTAACTTATTGCTTGCATGTGGTGCATGTGCACATTAGTAGAACATAAAGCACACTTAGCTTCAGTTAGATTTAACTATCCATAGTTATTGCATGTACAATGAAACTTAAATTAATTGCTTTATATATTTATTCTCAACCTAATATTGATGAATCAATTTCATTCTCAATTCTAATTGTTTTTCTTTTTCAACTTGGCAATTTTGTGCAATTATTCTTCAACTTGATCCATATTTATGCTCTAATAATTTTACATGGTATCAAAGAATACGGATTTGTAATCAGTTCACAAGCAATTTTTATTTGCAGGTTCAGAAGATTAAAGCAACAACAAAGAATGGAGTCTAAATTGGAGTTTCCACAATCGGAAAATCTTACTCCATATAGTTACTTCGAATGGAAGCCAAAGATTCTACCTCATCTCAGAAGTAGAGGCTTATTTCGAATAACCATGGAAACATAAATTGAACCAACATTGGCAATGGAGAAAACAAGATATTTCAATCACATGGACGAGGCCTTCGACATCCTATGTTTATCTATCTCTCCAGAATTTCTATTTCATGTTGAATCATGTTCAACTCCAAATGAAGTATGGAAAAATTTGGAAAGATTGTATGGAAAACAGGATGAAATGCAAGGTCACATTCTCGAAAATGAGTTAAACTCATTAGATCCAAGAAAATTTGAGAACATTCAAGATTTTTTTATAAGGTATAAAGCCTTGTTGCTTCAGCTGAAAGGATGCAGGATCAACAAATCCAAGCAAGAAAATCAATTGATTCTTTCCATTTTATCAAAAATTGGTCCAGAGTATGCAACATTCGTCTTTACATTCCACACAGTCAGATCTGCAACTGGTGCAGCTTTGAAGATGCCCTCAATGGATTCTTTTATTCATTATTTGATGCATGAGCAAGATAAGCTCATCAAAATGGGCACACTTAAAAATTCCAAAGTGTATGAACTTACTGTGCATGCAAAAGGAAAGGAAAATTCCAAAGACCATCAGAAAGGAGAAGGGAAGAAGGATCTTGATCCAAGAAAGGGAGGAAATCCCAAACCCCCTGATGGATCATTCGGCTCAAAGGAAAGGAAAGGAACGAAAGGGAAATCAATGTGAAATTATTGCCACCGTGGTTTTTACACTGAATATGGATGCATGAAGAAGACTCTATATCTTATGGCAAAGACACTCCAACAACATAATCTTGGAGACCACATTCCTGAGAATGCCAAGAATAAGTCTGGAGAAAAAACACCAGATCCAAGAGGTAATGGGCATGCTTTGATTGCTCTTCATTATACTCTGCAAGAATGAATTGTCGATTCAGGAGCTTAACATCATATGGATTCTTCAAAGGAATCCTTTTCTTCTCTACATGCATACTCACGACCTCCTATTCTCATGGGGGATAATTCTACAGTTGCAGCAATTGGACAAGGAAGAGTGCAATTCGAAGATGGAAGTTTTGAGAATGTCTTGCATATTCCAAGGCTTTCTGTGAATCTTCTCTCAATGTATCAGATGACACACATAGGAAGCAGAAGGAAAGTGGAATTTACCCTGGATTCCGTGAGAATTTATGACATACAAACCAACTTGAAGATTTCATCTCGAAAGGTAAATGATCAATCTCTTCTGTATACATTTTTTTATTTTTTTCCTCAATCAGATTCCATTTTTCTACTTACGCATGCAAATGAAGAAAGTAGGATTTTTCACGAGAGATTTGGGCACTTGAATTTCATATATATGCAACAGCTTAGCAAGCAAGGGATGGTCAAAGGATTTCCGACCAATGAATTTTCAAATGGTGTTTGTAATGGATGTGCTCTTGAAAAACATCCATAAGACAAATTCGAGAAGGGGCATGCATGGAGAGCCTCTTCACCTTTGGAACTTGTACACGGTGATCTCATGGGTCCATTTCCAATGCTTTCAATGAGAAAAACAAGACATGTGTTGTCATTTGTAGATGATTACACGAGATTCACTTGGGTTTACTTCTTGAAACTCAAGTTCGAAGTTTTTCAACATCTAAAGATTTTAAAAGCGCATGGGGAAAATCAGTCTGGAAAACGCATCAAGATACTCCGCACATATAATGGGACGAAATATGTCAACAAAGATATCAAGAATCTTTGTAATGAAGTAGGGATATAGTTGCATCATATAGTTCCTTACACTCCACAGCAAAATGGCATGGCTAAAAGGAAAAATCGATCTTTGAAAGAGATGGCTAATTGCATGTTGCATGCAAGGTCTCTTCCATCGAAATTGTGGGCTGAAGCTATTAATTGTGTCTCATATATCCATAACAGATCTCCTCATAAATCTATTAATCTGTTACTGGAAAAACACCTTTTGAGGCTTGGATTGGCATGCAACCCGAAGTCAATCATTTCCGCATTTTTGGATCTCGAGCATGGGCCCTCATACCTACAAAGAAGAGAAAGGCTTTGGAGCCTCAAAGTAAAGCATGCATGTTTGTTGGATATTCTGATGAAGTCAAAGGGTACATATTTCTTGATATCCACACTGAAGAGCTCTTTATTTAAAGGAGTGTAAATTTTGACGAAGATATTTTGCATGCACTAGTGGATGAACTTGTTATCAAGTTTCCATCACCACTCGTTGATGAGTATGAAGATGAAACTTCAGATCAGAATTTTGATGAACATGAGTCTTTTCCTGTGACGCCTGTTGGACCACCAGTTGTTGAACATCGAGATCATACTTTCACATGTAGTTCGGAAGATTCTCGACCACCTTCAACACAAAAATGGCACAGCATGAGTGATATCCCTGATGATCCTGCCTCTATCCCTCTATTTGAGGAAGATCCACAAGCACTCTTAGCTATGGAGCCATCCATGCCCATGCAAGCTTATATGATGGATCTGATCCACAAACTTATGCAGAAGCAAGTGGGCATCCTGAATGGGGAGCCGCAATGGATGAGGAATATGACTCTCTCATTGAGAACCAGACTTGGGATTTGGTTCCGCTACCTTCCAATCACAAACTTATGAGGTGCAAGTGGGTTTACCCGACCAAGAAAGCATCAAATGGCCAAGTTAATCAATATAAGGCACGATTGGTAGAAAAAGGTTTTCAACAAGTACATGGTGTTGACTATGATGAGACTATTGCTCTAGTGGCCAAAATGGATTCCATTCAGATAGCTCTCTCCATTGCAGTAGCAAGAGGATGGGAGGTGAATCATATGGATGTGAAGAATTCCTTTCTTCATGGTGATCTTGAGGAGGAAATCTACATGAAGTAGCCACCGGGATACATGCACAATTCATCTCTAGTATGCAAACTAAAGAAGTCTCTCTATGGCCTCAAGCAGGCACCTAGAGCATGGTATGCAAAGATGGATTCTTATTTGTTATCTCAAAATTTTGTACGTTGCAGATCTGATTCCAATATTTATTTTTTGAAGAAAAATGACTCCTTGTTGATCATAGTACTCTACGTAGATGAACTTTTGATAACAGGTAGTTGAACTTCTGTCATTACTAAGATTAACACTGCATTGCATAAGTGGTTTTCTATGATAGACATGGGCTTGCTAAATTTCTTCCTTAGACTAGAGATCAATCAGAGTGATTCTATGATTACCATTTCTCAACCAAAGTATGCTAGAGTTCTTTTGGCATGATTTCACATGAGTGACTGCAAGCCAACAACCACACCTTTCTTATCAAGGATAAAGCTTGAGAATGGCAAAGACACACCATTGGTTGATTGCACATTGTACCGTTAACTTGTGGGAAGTCTTCTTTATCTCACTCACTCCCATCCTGATCTCTCATATGATGTAGGAGTAGTTTCCAGATACATGCAGGAGCCACATGAGTTACACTAGAACACTGCAAAGTGCATCATTCGATATGTACAAGGTAAAATCACCTATGGGATTCATTATGCAGCCAATTGTTCTTTGAATCTGATTGGGTTCACAGATTCAGATTGGGTTGGTGACACGATTGATCGCAAGTCCACCTCCGATTATGTACTTAGTTTGGGATTTGGCCCAATTTGTTGGTCAAGTAAGAAGTAGGCTACCATTGCTTTATCATCAGCAGAGGTCGAGTATAGAGGAGCAGTCAATGCCACTATTCAGACCATTTGGCTACAACATTTCCTATCTGAGCTTGGGAATACTGTCCATCATCCAACTGTCATCTGGTTCGATAATCAAAGTATGCTAAAGTTTTGCAGAGATCCAGTGCAGCAACAGCGGACCAAACACATCGAGATCCACATGCACTTCATTAGAGAACTCATTCATGATGGGATCATCGATCTTTAGTAATGTCCTAGTTCTAAGCAGACTGCTGATATCTTCATCAAGAATTTCACTAAGTAGAAGTTTTGATTCTTGTGAGATCGTCTCGGGGTGAAGGACACGACTGCCTAGTAGTTGTCTTTTCTCTACTTGTGCATTATATTTTGAGGAGGGGTTTTCTTCCCACTTGGTTTTCCCTCTTTCCTCTTTTTTATGCATTTTATATGGGTACCTAAAATGGCCGTGTTGCCGGGACTCATTCATTTTGCATCACACTCACCTAAGTTATGCTTAACGGGGGGTGTTGGTGTACATGCACCTAAATTAGCTTTAGTTCAACTCTAGAGATTTCATGCAATGTGTACTTGTTTTTCGTTAATTAACTCTAGTGCTTACATGTGGTGCATCTGCACATTAGCATAACATAAAGCACACTTAGCTTCAGTTAGCTTTAACTATCCATAGTTATTGCATGTACAACTAAGCTTAACTTAGTTGCTTTTATGTATTTATTCCAAAACTAATATTGACGAATCAATATTAGTTACAATCGTAGGGATTTGTAATCAATGCACAAGCAGTTTTTATTTTCAGGTTCAGAAGATTGAAGCAACAACAAAGAATGGAGTCTAAATTGGAGTTTCCAGAATCAACAATTCTTACTCCATATAATTACTTTGAATGGAAGCCAAAGATTCTACTTCATCTCAGAAGTAGAGGCTTATTTCGAATAACCATGGAAGCAGAAGTTGAACCAACATCGGCAATGGAGAAAACAAGATATTTCAATCACACAGACGAGGCCTTTGACATCCTATGTTTATCTATCTCTCCAGAATTGCTATTTCATGTTGAATCATGTTTAACTCCAAGTGTTGGGAAATTTACCAACACTTGTGAGTTTTGGTGTAACGTCAAACCTTTACAATGAAAAATCTGCTTTCTATCTTGATAGACTAATAGTATTGAAATTTGTTTCACGCCACTTTCATGCGTTCTCATCTTGTGAGCTAGACGGCATGGGTGGTTTTTTCATTCTTTTTGTGATCGTTCATGGCTTTGCTTTGTTGCGTGGTCATATAGAAATGTACTATCCACCTAATAATTTGTATACCTTAGAGCAGTTAGTTGGATTTCACTTGTGCTAAGCTCGACACAATGTGATGTGCGGAATGTCGGATGGAGAAGTTTTGGTCGAAGTTCATTGTGTTGAGCAAGGAGGACTTTCGTATAACGAAAGCTCTGCTCAATAATCATATTAATTGGAGAAATCTCTGCACAATTAAAACACTCTCTCTTTTGCACTTCAACAATATACCACAACTTTCTCCCCACAATGAAAAGCAGGTTCTTGTTATGCAAAATACCTACCGGCTCACTTGATAATAGTGTCAGCCACTCACATATTTATTATAATTATAATTATTTTTTGTTTTTTAAATAAATTGTTAGGTATTCACCAATATATAAATAGTGAAAACAAAAAACCTTAAAACATGGAAATTATGTTTTATTAGAACTCTCCCAACTAATTTGAAAAATAGAAATATGGTTTTAAAAAAAAAAAAAAAAAAAAAAATTGAATTTACAAAGAAGGAAATATTCATCAATTTACCAAACTTTTGTTAAAATTAAAAAAAAAAAAACCACACAACAAAATAATTAAAATCAAGTCGGTTTGAATGGTAAACCAATACCACAGGCCCTGCAAGGACTAATAACAAAGCGTTCCGAATTTAATATCTTCAACATGTGCATTATGTGATATATAACTTATTAACCAACAAATAATTTCAAAGGCTTTCAATAAATATTTCCCCCTATCAAATTCAACTGTCGAAACTTCCATTTAAAATTTCAACATACACAATGTTTTTCATCATAAAATAATTCAGATTAAGATGTTTTTCATCAGAAAATAATTCATATTAAGATTTAGCAAATAATTCTAAAAAAATTGATAACTCCTTCAGATGTGCAATTCAATTTCAAAACTTTCATTTCCACTCTCAAAACGTAACAATGCACGATGACGTCAACAACATCTGTGTCCGGTGTCACCAAATTTGAAAAATTTATATAAATGTTTCATCACTTGACATGAACAACATCCGACCATCCAAACGGTTAAATTAAACATACATGAGTACACCACTAACTGAGTTTTTAAAAGAAAGATTAATTGATTCTTCTCGTATTTTTTCAAGAATAAGAATAGAGTCTACTTTATTTTCATTAAATAAAAAGAGAGTACAAATTCATAGATAAATCTCAGCAAAATCATCATTCCTTTATGAATCTTGCTGGATATACCTAAATTTTTTTACTTTCTATACAAAATCTCTTCATCTATCATCTATAAAAAAAATAAAATTATTTGTGTTAGCATATATATCATTTGCATCTCATATTGTTAAGTTCTTTCAACATATTAACAGGTCCATTTATCATCATAATGATAAGTACATTTTGTTGTTACATTGCAATTTCAAGATAATAAAAACGGTTTTATAGGAAAAAAGAAAAACTTAACAAAATTATGCATTTTATGAGAAATTTATGTTGTCGACATTTACTAACACACTCTAGTGGATTTAGGAGGAGCCATCAATGCAATGACCATTGATACTATGGCCTTACTGCAACTAAACAAGGTGAGACCCACAACCATTATGTTACAATAGGCAAACAAGTATATTGTTAAGCCTATTGGATTCGTAGAGGATGTGATAGTAATTATGGCTTCCTCAGAATAGCTGGTAGATTTTTATCTCTCCAAAACCACTAAGCCAGGACATCCAATAGTTTTGGGCAAACCATGGCTAGCTATCGTTGATGCCTTTATTGGATACAAAACTAGAGAAATGACAATTTCTAATGGGTCCCAAATCCAAAAGTTGATTCATCAAACACTGCAAGAGAAACTAGAGAAAAGTCAAGGAAAATACAGAGCGAGGTATGAAAAACATCCGGTGGATCATAAGTTTCAAGTTGGTGATGAAGTTTGGTTTGACATTAGCGAGGAAAGGCTACAAGGAGAAGGTAAAAAGTTGAAACCAATCCACTATGGTCCTTTCACAATTCTGGAAAAGATTGTTAACAATGCCTTCAATCTTGATTTGCCTTCATATATGAAAATTTATTCAATTGTTAGTGTTGAAAATTTGAGATTGTATGAGCCTCCTTCGATTGAAGCTCATGGAGAGAATGTTCAGTGCCTGCAATCTATTGAATATTTTTCTCCAGATTTCTTTGTTGAGCTACAACAAGACATCATATTTGATAGGAGGACAAGGACATCGACAAGGGGAAGTGTCAACTATCTTCGAGTGGGGCTTGTAGGAAACTTCAAAGGCCAAATGGATTGAAATTAGGAAGGTGAGGGAACTGTACCCTCACCTGTTCAATAACTATATATGATCTTTTGGGGTCCAAAAGCTTCCAGTGGGGAGGAATTATCAGGGGCTCAGTTTTTATGCTCAAAAATAGAAGTGCTCAGATTGGCTCGAAACTTGAACAATCGCGTAGTGCTCATCATTCTGAATCCAGAGCACTTCGTTTCACGAAAAATGGTCATTGTATGCTCCTAGAAACTACTTTTGTCTACTTTCCCAAACATAAAATAAAATAAAAAAGACAGTCAAATGCCTAGTCAGCAGTCCGTATTATTGATGTGTCATGCTGACTGTGCAAGTCAATTTTTGACATTTTCTGCAGGTGAATAGGAAGTTTCCAATTAGCAGCACGACACTGGTTCGAATGGTTGGTGATTTTTCGAAGTATTATCGGTTTAATTATTGGGCCAATTGGGTGATGACACACGACAAGCTCGGAGGCTGCCACATGCCCCCCAAGGTTGAAAGGAGTGGCAAAATTTATGGGTCAAATTTCGGGTGGAGGTCGGGGTTCGACCGCGCAACCTCCCCCACAACACGCGCAACATTTACCACCTCCGCTGTACAATGGCTCTTACCACGTATTTCTCCTGACATATATTTAAATTAAATCAAAGTTTAATGTGGTGGTAAGAGGGGGGCAACTCGTAGTCCATCGTAGTCCATAGGACCTTGTGCTACTACCACGGAGGGAGCTCTAGCGCTAAGCGGTGTTTAATTTTTAAACCCCGATCAATTAATCTGTAATCCATGTTTATGTGCTAAACCATGTTTTAAATGCAGATTTATTTAAGTGCGAAATTAGCGCGTTAAGTGCGCTTAATTAACGCATTAACTCCACTTAAAACTAATTTCACACTAATTGTCAGAGTCCAACTAAAATGGAAAAAGTGCTAATCTAACTGCTGTTAGCTCCAGTTTGCCAAATTTGCCGAAGGTTTTATAGGGAAAATTTGAAAAAGCCATAACTTTTGCAATTTTCAATCAAATTGACCTCAAAAAGAGGCTAGCTAGCCATTTTGAGCTAATCTAAACTCATTGAAGTAAGTTATAGGAGCAAAGGAGCATTTTAAACATGTCAATTTGACATTTTGAGTATAATATAGAGGCCCAAGCCATGGAAGCTCGACCAAAGAGATGTAGCCCAAGAGGGGTGAAATCCTTCATCAAACACCTGTGTTAATGTTATGTATGGTGATGTTCTGCACTTTTATTTATGTTGTTCAACTCTTGTTTTTATGTTAAATTGATCACTAAATTGACATAAAATTCACTCATGAGACTTGATAATTTTCAAGATACCTTGACCGCTTAAGCACACATAAGACATTGAATGTATAATCTGAATGAGTAATTAGAGAAACAACACTAACATACTCCATTCATATTAGTAGTAAAAATCATCCATAAACAATCTAGAGAATTTCCTTGGGACTATTCGGAAATGGAAGGAATTCATCTCGACACTTGCATCCACCACATTTAATATACCAA
Source organism: Pinus albicaulis (assembly GCA_034641835.2). Lineage (NCBI taxonomy): Eukaryota > Viridiplantae > Streptophyta > Pinopsida > Pinales > Pinaceae > Pinus > Pinus albicaulis. Next base: position 273,884,558 of record CM076575.1, on the reverse strand, counting down.
TGAAGAAATTAGATCAGTAAGACAACCACAAAGAAGAATGAATCCAGACCTCAAAAAAATTGTTAAATATGAACTCCAAACATTGTTAAGTGTCTCCCTTAGTAGTTGTTCCCAAGAAAAATGGGAAATAGAGAATTTGCGTTGACTATAGGGAATTGAATAAAGCCATCTTGAGAAATTAATTCCCCTTACCTTTCATTAACTGAGTATTGGATACTTTGTTTAGGAATAAGTATTTTGTCCTTTTATATTGGTACAACCATGGTACATTGGCTATAATCAGATCCAAATAGCCCTAGAATACCAAGAGACAACCACCTTCACTTGTAACGCTGGGGAAATAGCACACCAACAAGGTAACACAAACCTATCCAAGAGGTGGTTGAAAAATGCTTCATTCAACCCAGTTCATCTCCATGTGGTTCACCAATAAATTTGGTTCCTAAGAAAGACAGGACATGGGGAATTTGTGTCGACTTTAAGTATAAAATTGTCACAACACCAATCTTAACTTTACCAGATCTTCAACAACCATTCGAAATTGAAATAGATGCTAGTGGTTATGCAATGGGTGTAATCTTACTTCAAAAAGGGAAACCTATTTGTTTTCATTCAAAAACGTTTTCTAAGGTAGTTGTAAATTATCCGACATATGATAAAGAACTGTTTACCTTGGTTGAAAGTGTTAAGAAATGGAAACACTACTTAATGGGTAAGGAAACAATGATTCACACAGATCGTCAACCGCTTACGTACCTTTAGTCTCACACTAAGTTGAAACAATCTTTCCATTACATATGGATGGGTTTCTTCAGCAATTTCACTTAGTAATTAAGTACAAGAAAGGTGTGACAAAAAAAGTAGCTGATATGTTGTCTATACCAGCTTTGAATGCTTCGATAGTGCTGTAGAATAATTCTTTAAAACTTGAAATTTATTTAGAAAAAGATAGTACAGACGTTGATTTCAAAGATATTTATGAATCACTAACTCATGGTACTCAAGCGAAAGAATTCAATTTTGATGTGCATGGCAGGTTGTGATATCATCTGGGTAAGTTGTACATACCATAGCATAAAGGGCGCATGTTCTTCGGGAAGCACATTCTTCTCGCATTTCAAGACATTTTGGCGTAAGCAAGACAATGGCACAAATTCAAAGGTATTTCGTTCACTTACAATGCTCTAGCCACTTTTCAAAGAGTTGTATTAGCCATTTTTGTTGACCTCATACATGATTGTGTGGAGGTTTATAAGGACGGATTTACAGTATATGGTAATGATTTTCAAGAGAATTTGGAAAATTTAGAAAAGTTTTCATTTGTTGTCAAGAAACTCATCTACCTCTCAGTAATGAAAAGCTCAAAATGATCCAAGCTGAAGGGATTGTACTTGGCCACCATGTTTCACAAATTGGGATAAAATTTGACCCTACAAAAATTGAAGCAACCCTACAAATACCAGTCCCAACTTCACAAAAAGAGGTAAGAAGTTTCCTAGGGCACACATGATATTATATAAGATTCATTGAGAATTTTACTAGACTTGTTGCTCTTATGTTTAAGTTATTAGCTAAAGATGTTGATTTTTCTTGGTATACTGACTATCAAATTTCTCTTCAAATACTAAAAGAAAGGTTTTCAACTGCACCAGTATTGAGGGGACCTAACTGGTCTCTTCCTTTTCATATTTGTGATGATGCATCAGATATATACTCTTTACAAAAGGAAAGCTTGTAACATTAATTTTATCCTTGCCAAATGAAGTTCTCTATGCATCATCATTCTCCTGCACATACCCCATCATATGCATAGTAAAATCTCTACATGAAGAAACATAATAATAGTCGACGTTCTCTCGCACATACTCTGTTATCCATAAATATTCATACGATATATGATTTGCAAATTTGTAAAAATATATCTGCACAACGAAACATCAAGTGGAGATTTATGTAGCCCCTCCCCCCTGCCTACACAAAGGACTTGCAACCGCGTAAGTTTTGTCATAATTGGGAAGAGAAGTACCATAACAATGTCAGTGACAGTGTTAATGTGACAGCACTCACCGACAGAATGGCCACTCAGAAAAATAGGTTTTTTTTTAAAAGCAATTGTGAGATACTAACAATTACCAAAAATAAAGCGCTCTTGATGAGGGGAACTATGTCCCATCAGAAGATGATAAGCGAGTTGAAAATTAGAGATACTTAATTTTTAGAAAATTAGAAAAAAAAATTAAATTTTTGAAAAATAGAAATATTCAATATTTTCCTTAAAATTAGGTTAAAATTACAAAAAAAAATAAACAAAATAATGCACAGTTAATGCAATTTGACAGCGAGGTGAATGCTATAGTGCCTAACGAGGCAAGGACTAATAAATCTACTTGTTGGTAGGTATAAAAATAAAATAAAATTATATTATATCATATTTAAGGTACGTTTAAATCAATAAATTAATGAAAATAAATTTCATATAAATTAACTAATTTGTATTTTATAAATATGTTAAAATATAAAACATAAGAATATTATTGTCTTAATTTTTTTAGATATTAACTATGTAGATGTTTCCGATGGACACTCGACCGGACCAAAAAACAAACATATGGTAAGCATAAGAGTCGATCATACCTAAAAAGAACATGGAAACTAAAATAATAGTCACAAAAATGTAAAATATTAAATTAAACTAAGAATCATCAAATGAGACGGAAAGAAATAAATTGTTAAAATGAATAGTAAAAAAAACATAAATAAAGTTAAAAATGCAATTGAGAAATTAATTAAAAGTAAGAATATTATTGAATAAATTAATTTAAAAAAATAAATCAAAATCTCATTTTTAAAATGGTGAAATTTGTATTTATAATTGATATTTTAATAGGGTAATTATTTATATTTTTAATTGTTTTTGTGATTAAAAAATGTATTAGCAATATGATTAAATATTTTACAGTGTAATTTAATTATTTGAATACATTAAATATAATATTTGGTTTAAGCAAGGGTGTCCCCTATCCTCTATCCTTTTTGGCATATATATCGATAAGCTAGAGGAGTGTCTAGAATCTGCGGGGTGCAAGGGCACCGAGCTTGCTCGTGCTCTCATTACTCTTCTCCTCTATGCCGATGATATCGTTCTTCTTGCAAAAAGTCATGATGACCTTGACAAGCAGCTCCAGATTCTTCATGAATACTGCTCCAAGATGGGTATGACAGTTAATACCGACAAGAATAAAGCCATGATCATTAAATCCAAGAATCTCACCCATGGTAGTTTCGTGTATAATAACTAGTGCTTGTAGCAGATCTCTTCTTATAAGTATTTGGGCATTGACTTCCCTCATCATCTCAACTGGAATTATAGTGTTGAGAAAATTATTATTGGGGGTTGGAAAGCTTATTATGAGCTTGCAAACAATTGTAAGTCGGTCGATCTTTACATTTGGAGTAAAAAGAGGTTCCTCTTTGAGACCCTTGTCGCCCCTATTGTCTTATACAGATGTAAAGTTTGGGGTTGCAGTATATCCCTAGAGTCATGGAGTAAGATTGAGATGATTCAAAAGTAATTCATAACCTACAACCTTAAGATCAAGGGAAATACTTCTTATCCTATCCTCCTGATCGAATCTGGTTTGTCCCCCATTGAAAGTATGGCTATGTTTAGATATCTGATGTATAAAAAGAAGCTTGACAGCATGGAATAAAAAAGGCTCCCTAAAATTGCTTCTAACTGTAGTCAAAACCGTCACCTTCGCCTCAAGCGTGGGTGGCATAAGGATGCCCAGTCCTGGTTCAACCATTGGGGAATTAAGGAGGAGCACAATATGGGAAGCAAAGATAATATCAAAAATATTATTACCTCCAAGTTTAAGGACAAGCTGTGGGAGGATCAGGAAATGGAGGGTAAAAGGAAACTAAGACACTATAAGGAAGTGATCAATCCCACCCTTGATAATCAGAATTATCTCTCTGTGTTGTCTAACAATAAGAAAAAAATGAACATCGCTAAGATAAGAACTAATTCCCATGAGCTTCGGAGTGAGACCGGGCGGTGGTCTATTCCCAAGACCCCTTGGAATGATATTGTCTGTCATATTTGTGATTCGAAGTAGGTGGAAGATGAAAAACAGTTCCTTTTAGACTGCCCGAATCTTACTCATAATCGCTCTCAATTCCATACCATCTGCCACACTTCCAATCTTCTTCACCTATTAAGCCAACCCACCTATAGCGATATTGGAGCACTTATTTCCCTTCTCTTTCACCATAAAAACATGATTTTGAGGGATCAAACTTAGATTATTTATTCTTTCTTAAAGTCTAATAAACTGCATTGATCTTAACAGATGGTAATCATCACATACATATATATATATATTAGAAAGAAAAAAAAACCATAAAGAAAAATTAAAAAAAAAAAATTAATTTATACATTTTAAATCCATTTAAATAACAAAAAAATTTACAATTTCATCAAAAACAAAAACATTAACATTAAATAGTAAAACGTATACCATATTTTATTATATAAAAAAATAAAATTAAATAGAATTTTATAAAAATATTTACGATTGCATTTTGAGTATATAATATTTAATTTTTTTATTATAAATAAATTTATATTAAAAAAATTATAATTTATGACATAAACCTTACTTCTTTTACAACCAAATAACTCATTACAAACCTAGCTAAATTACTTGGGCTTTTAAATTTAATATCTTCATTATACTGCAAACATTGGCCAAAACAATTTAACCTTTTGAATTTAATAACACTTGCGTTCTGAATTTAATATCTTCACCATATGCATTATGTCTTTGGAAATAACTTGTTAGCCAACAAACAATTTCAAAGGTTTTCAATAATTGTTTTCCGATATCCAATTCAACTTTCAAAACTCCCATTTCAATAAAAATAATATGTAAAATTTCAACATACATATTATGTTTTTCATCACAAAATAAAAAATCATATTATGATTTAGCAGATAATTCTAAAAAAATTCGACTAGTCTTTTTAATCTTCGCAGATAACTAGTCTTTTAGATATCCAATTCAATTTCAGAACTTTCATTTCCTTAAAAAAAAAAAAAAAACATATCAAGACGTAACAAATAACTCCATAAATTTAGTCTCCGATGCAATTTTCAAAACTTAGGTTATGCTGATTATATGTATTAATGATTATTTAATTGACTTGTTAGGAGTTTCAAATGCTTTTTCAATAGGGTAGTTAAAAAAAGCACGAAATGATTTTGAATTTGGCAAAAATATTGAAAAAATTCAGCAAAGATTTTATGAGAATTTTGTTTACAGTTGTTAAACTTTAGTATTTTGAGTGCTTTACAAATTTTTGATAGTGTTAAATTCATTTTCACTATCAAAAATAGATTCCAAACACACCAACTACCTAATTTTTTAAATTTTATTTTATTAAATTCCAGCAAAAAAAACTCTCATTCAAACTATTCCACGTGCTGAGTAAACAACTTCTTTTTCAATAACTATCTTGTGAAATCAGGAGCTCTGTCAACAAAACAGAATAAACTGATTAGTGCAGTATGCAGTTTTATTTATATGGCTTTGCATCTCATACCGGAGAGAAAAAAAAAAAAAAAAACCAAACCAATCTTATTTTATTACTGAATAAAGCCCATTGCAAACATGCGATCCCTCGATTCAATACATAACAATGAATGGATACTAGTGAATGAAAACACGAAGTCTGAGCAAATATTGGAGAGACCAGGAAACTGAACTACGCCATCAAAACAAGGAGGGCCAAAGCAAGCGCAAGGGCCAACCAAACGCCTGATTTGAAGTTCTTCACTCCGCCGTTCTGCAATCAGAAAACGAAGCATTCATTACTGGTTAATTAGTATAGAGTTTAGTCAAAATATATTATCTGAAGAATTGGTTTCTGCTAACATTTATGAAAAATAGTTGTATTTAGTATAATATCACAATTTAGCGGATGTTGAAATTGAGAACAAAAATACAAGAGTAATTAGAAAATATTACTGACCACTGAATCGGGTGGAGTGGCGGGGGCGAAGGAATCCACGGAAGAAGAGGACTCGGGAGCAAGGGGGATGGAAATCGACTTCAAAAGAGGAGGCGGGGCAGGAGCATGGCTCTTCTTCGGATGTTGTTTTTGCTTTGCTGGAGGAATAGCCTCCCCTACAACCGGCGCCGGGGCTTCCGCAGCCTTTTTGTGTTTAGGAGGAAGCGGAGCAGGAGCCTTTTTGGGGTTGGAGGGAGGAGAAGCAGGAGCGTCTTTGGCGTTGGAGGGTGGTGGAGTAGGAGACCCCGCCGACTTTTTATGTTGGGAGGTCGGTGGTGGCGATGGAGCTTCTGTGGCATTTTCTTGTTTTGTGGGACCCGCTGCCTCCGCTGGCGATTCTGCTTCGGTGCCCGACGGAGCCTCGCTTGGCGGCGTAGAAACGGCCCGAGCTTCGGAAGGAGCCTCGCTTTGCGGCGAAGAAACTGACGGAGCTTCGGACGGAGCCGTAACCGGGGGCTCCTCCGATTGACTGGTTGTCGGCGGTGCGGAGACGGGCACAGCTGTCGGAGACGCTTTGGGTGGTGACTTGGAGGGGGACTTAGACGGGGGCGAGGCTGAGCTCGGTGGCGGCGGCGGAATAGAAGTAGGAGATTCCACGGGAGTAGTGTTGGATGTGGGTGGCGCCTTGGGTGCGGCGGCCGGTGCTTTTGGCGTGCTCTGGGAGGGCTTAGGGCTGCTGCCCGGTGCTTCTGGCGTGCTCTCGGAGGTATTAGGGCTGGCCCCCGGAGCTGCTGGAGTCTTAGGGCTTTCAGCAGCTGCAAACTCAACGTTGACAATGCCAGTCTCAGTTGCTAAAGTCCGATCTCCCATCCGGGCTCCATCATGAGCAGCTCTGCAACAAGCAATTTGAATGCATAACAGCACAAGAAAGTCAGAATACAGTACTCTGTTGTTGAACCCCATTCTCAAATTGACCTGCAACCACAAAGTACATGAGCTTGAGATTCGAAATTGAATTTCATCTGTAAAAAAACACGCACAACCCGCTAAGGTGAAAGAGCATTGCATTTTTATGTGGATGGCAGATTCCAGAAAAATTGTGGGTGAGGAGAGGTCAAACAATTACCTTTTCCTTTTACTATCAGATTTTTTATTTTTTTTAAGCATATTCCCAATCTGCCATATAGTGAAATTGCCAATAATAAACATATTTTATGAACTAGCACAACATGCTATGTAGCAAATGGTGAATCCCAATAAGCATTGGTTGTTGCTTGAGTGAATCATGAACTGTTAATGGGATACAAACTATTTCATAAAATGAGCATGGAGAGGAAAAGCCAATCAATCCACTTTTCACCAATCTGATAAGCAGTATAAATGCTGAGTGTAATAAATTTATAATTAAATCAAAATAAATGTAAAAAAATAATTATAACTTTAAAAATCAGATAAAGGCTAAAACATCATATGGATATAAAGATCCAAAAAAACTTATTATTAATCCATCCATATATATGTTTGATTCTTGGACCATAATATAAAATTTATACAATATGATTATGATGATCGAACCCAAATACCCTTTCGTACTTTCAATTTTTCTCAGATCTGACGCAGAGTCATCACCTTCAGCAGAAATTATCTCTGAAATACCAAACTGAGGGATCCAGTGATGATTGCTCTGTGTCATGCATTAGATTGAAATATAAATCTAGCGAATATGCTAAATGAGACAATGTCAAGGGAAAATTGCTTTCATCAGAATTACCTTCCTATGATATAATGGTGCAGTCGATGATGAATATCAAGAAATTTTAGAGATTTTATCGACTTCAGCTGTCACCTCCCTGTGCTCTGTGATGCCTCAGATCAGTTGAGTCGCATAAGCCTGACTGTAGTTGTGGCTGTGGGTGTGGATTATATATATATATATATATATATATATATATATATATATATATATATAGATTAAACATGGATGAAAATTTAATAGACTAAAATCGATAGAATGATAGAAAACTAGCTGACAATTCACATGTAAAAAGCACAGAGAATGAGAAAATGCCAGTGGGTATCCAACGAGAGGCCAGATCTTGGGGCTTAGCTACACATTAACCGATCATTCAACCTTCTTGCTTTGTTCCCATGATTACACTATATGTTCAATTTTTTTTTTTTAAATCTAATAGGTAGAAGTGCATAGGAGCTAATTCAATTATTTGACTGCGCTTTTATTCATTGATTTTCAAAATTTGCAATCGATTTACACTACATGATATAAATTGGGGTGACATCCTTGATCTGACTTCAATGATTTTAATTTGATAAATAGAGTGGACTTTGAATTACAGAGTATTACAGACTTGGAATTTGTGATAAGTGTGTGGGCTGGTCAATGTCTTCCATATTGTTGTTGGCCATTGCAAGCTCAGACATTATTTTCGGGACTCACAGATAGCCCTTATCTGAGGTATATAACACACAGCAAGACATTATTCTTGGGAAGCACAGATAACATTTTACTAAAATATGTAAATAACAACCCGATATGACATGGCTATATCATGGCTCTATTAACATCTTCCAATCTCCCACTTTAATCCATATTTCGTTGTTAAAATCTTGTTGGTTTGCTGACAAACCCAGTATTCAAAATCTAAACATTCATTTTAGTAAAGGATAAAGCCTAAACCTTCGGTGTGAAATGTTCATTAGAACATTTTGGTAAAGGAAGAGGTGGAAACCTGATGTGTGAAATTACTTTAATATTCAAATTTCGACCTCTTGATTTCCCTTTTTCCTAACACACATCATTTTCCTCATAAAATCTAACATCCAAATGTTCTGTTGAGGTCATAAAACCTAAAATCCAAATGTATCACTGGCTTGTTGTTGAAATTTCTCCAGGCTTCAAATTCCAACCTTTAAATTTAATGAATTTTTCCTTACTAAAATATAGTGGAGTTCAACCTATTTTTTTTTTAATTTTATAGTTCTATAATTTAAATTATAACATAACCTTTAGATTTGATGAATTTTCATTTTCCTTATTAAAATATCTCCAAATTTTATTATTATCTTAGTTTCTTTTTTACTTTGAAACATGCACTCTCCGGACGATGTTGTGTTATGTCAGTGTAACCTTGGTATTTGCACTTTTGAGAATGGTTCCAATATTTAAATTACATGTTTTTGGATTTGGTCAAATATCTTAGTAAATTTTGACGCGGAAATGTATTCTTTAAATGATTAATTTTTTTAATAAATCTAATATGGAAATGTTGTATTATTATATTATTATATTTTGAAATTTAGATATAATAAATTTTATTTTATTTTATTTTATGAAGGTAATTTGATTCAAGTCAAATTATTGAAATGTTGTATTATTATATTTTGAAGTTCAGATATAATAAATTTTATTTTATCAACGTAATTTTATTCAAATCAAATTAAAAATCAATTTGGTTATATTGATTTTACAAATAGATTTGCACTTTTCAGAATGGTTCCAGTATTTAAATTACATGTGTTTGGGTTTGGTCAAATCTCTTAGTAAATTTTGACGGGGAAATGCATTTTTTAAATGATTAATTTTTTTAATAAATCTAATATGGAAATGTTGTATTATTATATTTTGAAATTTAGATATAATAAATTTTATTTTATTTTATTTTTTTAAGATAATTTGATTCAAATCAAATTAAAAATTAATTTGGTTATAGTGATTTTAAAAGTAAATTTGAACGAGTAAACAATTATAATATTTAATGTTTGTCATGTTAAATTAGCTATGAAAGACAATATAAATGTAAAAGCAAATATGTACTTAAAGTATCTCCTAAAATGTCTTTTACATTTTATATGTTTCAAATCAAATTAAAAATTATTTTAATTATATTGACTTCAAAATAGATTTGAACAAGTAAATAATTTAAATGTTTATTGTGTTAAATTAGTTATGAAATACATTATAAATGTAAAATTAAATCATTGAAAATAAAAATATGTTGCTTGATGGGCAAATGTATTCTTTAAATAATTTATTTTTTTAATAAATATAATATTGAAATGTTATATTATTATATTTTGAATTTTAGATATAACAAATTTTATTTTATTTTATCAATGAGGAAATGCATTTTGATAATTTTTTAATAAATAAATCTAATATTAAAATGTTATGTTATTATATTTTGAAGTTCAGAGATAATAAATTTTATTTTATTTTATCAATGTAATTTTATATATGATTCAAATTTTTAATTTGGTTATATTAATTTCAAAATAGATTTGAATAAGTAAATAATTATAATATTTAATTTTTATTATGTTAAATTAGTTATGAAAAACAATATAAATGTATATGTATATTATTGGAAAAAAATTAATAAAATAAGAAAAAGACAATGTAAATATAAATATAAAAGTAAATATGAGCCTAGGGTATGTCCTAAAATGTTTTATGCATTTTATATGTGATTCAAATCAAATTAAAAATTGATTTAGTTATACTGATTTCAAAATAGATTTGAAAAAGTAAATAATTACAATATATAATGTTTATTGTGTTAACTTAGTTATGAAAGACAATATAAATGTAAAATTAAATCATTGAAAAAAAAAATGAAAAAATAATAATAAAATGAAATAAAGACAATATAAATGTAAAAGTAAATATGAGCCTAGAGTATGCCCTAAAAATTTTATGCGAGCGTCTTCCTTGGAAGTAAGGAAACATTTTAACAACCCATGACTCATGTATGAGAGTGAAAGTTTGTCCTCTTAGCATGATTTTGCTTTAGTAACATTGATGAGTCAAACTACACTCTTAATAATGGTGATCCCCACTAATTATTTAATAACTAAATTATAATAGGTGTTCCCATTGCTTAAAAAAAGGTAAAAGTAAATAAATCAAGAGAAAATAATAATAATAATAATAGGATAAAAGAAAATAATAAAGAAATGTCTCCCTATTTTTATGTCGTAAGGTGTTCTTCTTTGAAAATACCTCTCCAAGCTCTCAGTGTGTCCCTATCTGTGCCCTTGGATCAAATGTTAGACTATTGAAAGTTTTTCTACCATTAAATCACATTGCTTTAACTATCAAATAAATCTTGATTTCTGTAACCATTCAATTTTTTTATCTTTATTATAACCCATAAACATATTGCACATGCTTCCTCCATAAATAATTCATTCCTTCATGCTGCTAAAATTCTTCAACGACCCTCATCACCTTTTCTTTCAAAAGAATACAACACAAGCTCAGATGAGAACCAGTCTCTAAGATTTTGATGAAATGATCTCTGTTTTTTGGGGCCATTCTTTTAGGATTTAATTTGCTACGTGTGAGGCCTCCACAACTGTAGAATTGTAAATTTCTTTCATTATGCTCCTGCTCCTCATGTTTATGATGAATTTGATTACGCTGCTGATAATTCTGATAATAATAATGGTAAGAATAAGAATCCACAACGATAAATTTACTGATTAAATGATTTAATTGAATTAATTTATGTACATTTGTATTCAATTAGGAATTTTACTTTTAAAAATCATCTATCTTTATTTCCATTTAGTTGAGGGATTGGGAGAGGGCCAAATTTCCCATACGTTGGTCAGTATGGACTATGTCTTCGATGTTATCAAAGAACGTGAGGTTGTCCAAATATGTTGATTTGATCTGTCTATTGAGAGTATTGAACGAAATCAATAACAGAGGGATGCTCCCCCACAACACAGAGACTTCAAATAAAATGTAGAATTAAAAGTCAACAAACAGGCAGTGTAAAAACACAGGAGAGGACTAAAATTGCTTTTTCATACCATCACCTTAAAAACTTAATGAAATTACATTAGTTATACAAAAATGGTCGAAGCCTGAAAACCTGATTCTACTCATTGCTGCTTCAATGTTTGAATGGACGTTCAACAAAATTTTTCCTTGGGCCATCAACAGACCCATTCCTTCATTAAAAACAGTACACAGACCATATTCCAAATTACATAGGAAAACATATAAAACGCATTCACAACACAAAAATGTTGGATCTCAAATCTTATACAATGCAGTTCTGGTCCACATCGCATTCGCGCATATCAACAAAAATAACTTTTAACTTACAGCGGTTGTCCTTTAAACTTTGCAGGTTGTGACGTGCGATAATGATGTGGCACATATCGCATTGCAACAAAAATAACTTAGCTTGCGGAAGTCCAACGGTAAACTTAAATCTTGGTGATTGCAATATGCAATAGTGATATCGCATCGCAAAACAAATAACATAGCTTGCGGCTGTGGAAAAGGTAAGTGGTAAAACTTGTGACGTGCAAAATGCACTACCCTCCTAAGCTTGACATGTGCCCCTCTTGCGATCACATCACAAACAAAATAAAATAACTTGTGGGCGGAATAAAAGTTAAAACTTAAAACTTGCGATGTGTGCTCTGCGAGCGGATTAAAAAAAGGGAAGTGAAGTAAGCAAAATAAAAAGGATTGCAGTGGTTTGCATATGAGGTAAAGGTTGGTGGGTCCCGCCGATATCACATTAGCGGAAACTTAACTTAACATGCGGATGTGCGGAAGTTAATATTAAAATCTTGCGATTGAGAAATTGCGGGTGGTAAAGTGTGGTAAGTTGCGAAGAAGGAAATATAAAGGAAATGGCCATTTGCAATGTGGTTGGATGTACAGTAGGTCCCGCTGATATCACATCGGCAGGAAAATAACTTAACAACGGAAAGGCTTATGGGTAAATGCCAAATGTTGCAACATGTGCTTGCAGGGAAAAAGGTAAGTCAATGCGGTGGGTAAGAAAATAAACACAGAGTATGGCTTTATACTCTGTTTACTGTGGTTGCATGAAAACACCTCTGGCTCTTGGATCTACTGTTGTCCTTCCCTGTAATAAAAATTGATGAAGTGTGGGCTACACCACTATTTATTCATGGCGGTGGTTGGGAATAAAATTCCAACACTCCCCCTTAATCACAACTGCTGCCATTTGTCATTTCTAGACATTTTCTGAGATACTGAAAACTCTTCTGTGCTAATGGTTTTGCGAGGATATCAGCACACTGTTCCTCTGTCCTGCAGTGCCACAAAAGGATCTAACCATTGTTAACCAATTCTCTTATTAAATGATATTTTGCATCAATATGCTTTGTTCTCTTATGGAAAACATAATCATTTGATAATGCTATTGCTGAGCTATTATCACAATAAATTGTGGTTCCTTTGTTTTTCTTGTGACATAAATCTCTCAGCATCCTTCTCATCCAACTTGCTTGGCATGCTGCTGCTGGTGCTGCTACATATTTTTCTTATGTTGTTGATAAAGAAACTATTGGTTGCTTCTTGGAAGCCCATGAAATGGTTCCCGATCCCAAATGAAACACATACCTAGATTTGCTATTTCTATCATCTACACTTCCAACCCAATCACTGTTAGTGTCACCAATTAATTTAAAATTATCAGCTGAGGAGAATACAACACCATACTCCTTCATTCCATTCACATACCTCATAATTCTTTTGGCTTCTTGCCAATGTGTCTCCTTTGGTGTCTCCATGAATCTGGAAATTAAACTTACAACATACATAATATCAGGTGGTAAAAACACAAAGTTGGGTTACAATTTTGTGAGAATCGAGGGCGGAAAACTCTTTTTCTCAACAATTCGGCCGAAATTTATAAAATTTTGGTTGAATTGTTATAGAGTTTGGCCGAAATTTTGAAATTAGTTCGACCAAAATAATTCCGCCGTTTACATTGACGACGTACTGACGGCGTGGGAAAACATATTTTTGGCCAGAGGTGGGAAAACCGAAAACATAAGTTCGACTGAACTCTTAAAATAATCTGACTGAACTTTAGTTTATAAATGCACTAGTCCAGACCCATTAATGGGTTTCGGGCTTATTAGCGTTTGCGTCTGTTGTGTTTGTGTTTCAGGCTTATCGCGTCTACGTCTATTGTGTTTTTGTTTCGGGATTATCGCATCTGCGTCTGTTGTGTTTGTGTTTCAGGCTTATCGCGTCTGCTACGTTTGTGTTTGCAGAGTCTTGCAGGGTCTTGGTAGAGTCTTGTTGGGTAATTATTGTTGTTTTTTTTCTTTTTGAATTAGTTTTATTGTTGTTTTAATTTTTTTCTTCTGTTTTAATTTATCGTTGTTTTTATGTTTGCAGGTAATTGTCCTTTGACTTCCTCGTTGATCTTTGAATTGCGGCCTCGTTTCCGACTCGTCACCGAATTGCGACCTCGGCTCCGAATTTCTAGGTTAGCACCCTGCTATAAAGTTTGAATCTATTTTGAATATTATACAGTGAACTTAATTTCAAGTATGATTGTTAGATATTCTTTAGATTTTATTTAGAATTACGGAATATGCAGCGAACTATTATTTTGAAATTGCTGTCTTTTTATTTGAATTGGCCGAAATTGTTGTCTTTCCTTCTTTGTCTTTTTACTTGTCTCCGTTTGTTAGTTATCAAACTGGAAAAGATACACTACAAGGAAAAGACCCTCTAGCGGAGGTTATAAAGGAGGTTTTTAGTGTTATAAAAATGGCCAAAATTGTCAAAAAAACATATTCTACGACATCCATTTCTGGGTACGGAGGTTTTTGCAGAGCTTTTAACGGAAATTCAACACAACTAAAAAAAATGTGCGGCTAGAGGTTATTACGGATGCTTTTTTCATCGGTGCGCTAATCAAGATTTAATGCACCGGTGCATACCTATACCTAGAGCCCTGAGGTGGTCGAAGGAGAATGCACCAGGTCGTTAAGGTATAAAAAAACATTGGGCGTAGTGTTGGTGATACAATGCACGGGGCCATTCTAATTGGTCTTGGGATTTGAGCGGTGCCCATAGGTCGTATCAACGTGTTGGTGCATACAATTATAGAAACACCCCAATGTGCCATATCACACAAGTGCACCGAGATTTATAATTCGTATCGGTATTCGTGCGGTGCAAATATGTCATACAAATGCACCGGTGCGTATCGACACATAAACGCCCTGGTGCGCAGTATCACACAAATGCACTGAGATTTATAATTGGTATCAATATTCGTGCAGTGCCTATGATTCATCCAAATGCATCGGTGCATATAGACACAAAAATGCCCTGGTGCATAGTATCACACAGACACACCGAGATTTATAATTGGTATCAGTATTCGTGCGGTGCTCATAGATCATAAAATGACACTGATGCGTATATAGACATAAACGAACCGAAGCACCGTACTGCACAAATGCCTCAGTATTTTTAACTGGTTTTGGTATTTTTGTGGTGCCCATAGGTCGTAAAAATGCACTGGTGCGCTTAAGAATACAAGTGCACCGGTATAAGAATACACACATCGGTTTTCATTTTGTATTTTTTAGAAACATCGACTTGTGACAGTGAGATTATTGTGATTGTTTTAAATTCATTATTCATCAAAAGTCGACACATCTTATAACAATATTCGTATTAATTAAATTTTTATTAATGGATTTGAATGTGATGTTTGGATTAATTTGTTATATCACATCATAATTATTGTGGTTTTTTAAAATTCATTATTCATCAAAAGTCGACACATATATATTTTATAAAAATAGTCATATGAATTAAATTTTTATTAGTGCATTTGAGAACGACAATGGATAACGCAATAGCGACAATAGAGAATGCAATAGAATAAATTAAAACATATATATATATATATATATATATATATATATATATATATATATATATATATATATATATATATATATATATATATATATATATATATATCTTTGTCATACAAAATCAGACAGTTATTGGTATCCCTTTATCTTTCAATTAGGACACTATGTCCATTACATTAAAGAAAATGTCTGGTTTCACAGACATTTTTCAAAAAATAAAATGCCTTGCTTTTATATCCAAACATAGTGATCATCATTCCTCGCTTGAACCAGTGTTGTCACCACTATAGCTACTTCCATGACTTGGGTTATTTTCAGAAATGTTTTGTTCATGGTGCTGATTGTTTTCTTCTTCTTCACCTTCCATCTAAAAACATAAAAATAAACTATAATGAGTGCATATACATTGGTGAGAATAATGAAAATTGCAATATTAAATAATATACATCAATGTAATTCGAACAGAAATGACGTACCAATGCAACAATTGACTCATAAAATATACACATTCTTTCAAAACCATGTAACATGCCATCTTGCAAGATTTGATCTGTTGGCGCAGTGCCATACTTTGTTTCTAGCAAGTTTTATACCCCATAACAAATCATATATTTAATATAAAAGATTTATTTTTTCTATTAATTATAGACGGAGATAGATGCTTACAAATTCCACAATTAAGTTCTGATATGCCAACATATACGCACGACCCATATTTAACCCAATTTCAATCAATTCCTCTGATGGTCCTTCTTTGTATGTTAGCACCTGTTTGAAGACATTCAATGATCGTTTTTGTAAAACAACTTAAAAAACACAAAAATTAAATCTAGTTAAGTTGTTATAAGGAAGTAACAATTACTCACAAACTTAGATATCAATCCTTTTCTTCCTTGTCGTTGTGTTTTATGTGCTGAATGGGTTCCAATTTCTTTTTCTTCTTTTTTTTTTTTCTGCAAGAAAATACTTGAAAATTAATATTTAATGATAAATTGTTTATTTATTTTACCTAATGATCGAAAAAATCAATGATTACATATTACATTTGAATCACATTGTTGTTGAGATGGCTCCTCTTACGATGCAATTTTGTCCATTTCTTTGACCATCTCCTTGTACATCTTTTTGGACATTCCTACTGGCATATTTCTGATATCAACTCGTTCATCTTTTGATATTTTCATAATCTTCCTGAAAATATAATATGACAATAAACTATTTAATTTTTATATTGATATATGAAAAGTAAGTATAACAAAAGTGATATTTATAAATAATTCTAGACAAATATCTAAAGGAATATTACTTTTTCATTCCTTATTTTTTGTTGTTGTACGTTTTTGCTATTAAAAGTGTGACATGTCTCATTGACCAATTCTCTAGAAACTCTTCGTGTAGTTTACATAAAATTTGGTTCTTGGAATAATTGGATTGGTTTTTGTATTGTAGGTAGAAAGAACGTCTATATATTCATTCCATTACATCCCTCAAACTTTTGTAAAAGTCTTTTCCCCTTTCGATAACCTCCAGCACCACTCCAAATGAGCTAAGGAGCAATTCATTTTCATTTGCATGTTCTATTTTTTTTCTTTTCTTAGAACAACATTCATTTTCTGAGTTGTTGGTCCCTGTAGAACATTAAACAGATGTGAATTAATAGAATTTTTTGTTGAATTCTTAGTTAAACTGAGAGGGGGGGCTGAATCAGTTTAACACATACTTGAGCTTTTTAAATTTTTCATCAGCTTATTTACAACTTACTTTTATAACCAACCTTAGTATATGAACTGACTTAATATGTTGCAGCAAGCATTAAATTAATGTGATATCAAACTTATTATGAGAGCAGCAAACATTAAGCAGATTTGGTAAATCATCTCAGCACACAGGTAGCACAGATAGAGACAAAAGATATAAGTGGAAACCCATAAAGGGAGAAAACCACATCTTATTATTGTTGTGATGAAAAAGAAAAGGAAAACTCCCTCTCACCACTGTTTTTCTACAGGCACCAACGTACAGGAGGCTCCAACCTCAATTCTGCAAGCTACAACTTGCAAGGAAGCTCCAAGTCCCTTCAATTTTCTGTAGGAACCAACCTACAGGAGGCTCCAACCTCAGTCAGCTACAACTAACAACCATCAAGCTTCAACTTGATAGGGAAGCTCCAAATTCCTCAATTTATCAAAAGAAATGTTTGTTGATTTACCTCAGATATCAGCTCTGTTCTGTAGCATCTCTTTCTGCTCCTCTCTTCCTTACCTTCTTTGCCTCAATCTTATATACTTTTCATTCTCTATCCCTACTCTCTCTAACCTCTATATGCATATCAAGTTGATATTATATATAGAGTTCATCACATGACTGTTTTTATTCCTCAAGGAATTTGGAGTGAACAACCATGACTCTTTGGCTTCTGTCTTCTCATTCCTTTGTCCAACTCATTAAAAATACAACATTATGTACAAAGTTCCATGTTACAGTGGGATTTTTCTTTTCCTTAGGATACTTGACTTTGCATCACAAACAATATAAAATAAATAAAACATTTACATTTTCAGTTACAGTATATAAACTTCACTCAGCCCTTGGCTTGTTGGTTTTGTCCTTTCTGTCGTTGTCATGCAAATTTCCTGTATACTTATGTTTACTGCAACTCTATGCACCTGTGCATGTATACCTGTCAAACCCACATTTTCATTCCTGTGCATATTCACCTGTTCACTGCAATTATGCACCTGTTGTATATATATATATATATATATATATATATATATATAAAACTGATTTACAAATTCATGGCCCAAATAACTTCACAATATGGAAATCGTTACATGTGGAAGCATTTCTTATTTCATAGTTCAAACCATAGTCAATTTCATTTCTCCAACTCTTAATTGAAGGCTAACTTCACTTTCTAAATTTTCGAATCCACTATTCATATCTTGCACGAACTTGAGCTCTCACACATGATTATCTGAATACATAGATATATTCGGTCACATCATTATCAAATCACATTAAACTTTCTCTGTGCATTTAAAAATACATCCCAAAAATTGCCTCCAATACAAATCCACAATCTGGCAACCTACAATGTTTAATTCCTGAGATGGCAATTTAAATACTATGCGGAACCTATTTCTTCAAAGGGTTATAAAAACCCCAATGTATATAATGTTCCCCTTTATCAAACCATCATTTATGAGTGCGCTTTATTATCTTTGACTTTGATAAAACTTACCAAAGTACCAACATACACTATGGTTGGCCAGACGTTCATACTGCCATCGTAACTTTAACACTCTTGTACTTTGGTCAAAGCCTGACATATCACACCATACCTTATTTCATGATCTTCGGTCAATATTCAATAGCCATTAGTCCCAACGATCTGCGGACTTCACCATCACCCTGAATGTATTATATAACTTTACATAAAGCTGAATTGTGATTCTCTTCAATCGACAGCTGCAAACGTTACCGCATACCATTCGATGATCCGACGATCATCGCGCAATGAATGTGTACGTCGTTTAATTCTCTGAGTTCACGTAATGGAGCGGTTCCCAATGCTTAACTCCCTTCTCATCCTACGGTTGTAGGCTTATCACGCACTCATCCACTGATCCTACGACAATCGCACAAGTTAGATGCATGGAGTTTAGTCCTCCAAACTTAAGCGATGAACTGGGGCCCAGTGGTTAACTTCCACACTGATTGATGTGTGACCACTGTTCGATGGACCCGCCTCAAATTGGACGATGTACGTCGATTTTGCGTGGAGTCCATAGTCGACAGTTAACGCGCGATGGCGCGCGATGAGGGCGGTATCTCCAAACCGCTTAAGGCCATGTGTTAGCCGATGGCCTTGTTCGCATTCGAATTGGGCATACAGCTTATCAAACAAAAGTGGTGTGATGAAAACCATCGGGTGTTCCAAAGCCATTGTCACTGTTCCTTCACGGTTCTGGTTTGCACATGGTTCCATCCTGCATACTATCAAAAATTCATTTATTTGATTTATAACTTCTCGTTTCGGTTCTTCTCCCTTTGCTACATAGCTCCACCTTTTATTCTATTTCCTTCATCGCTCTGCCATTGAATCTTCATTCCACGCAGGCTTCATTCAACTCTGCGTTTTTAATTTCATGTTAGGACTCAATCTCACCATAAAGCTGAGCATGCTTTTCACCCCTTTAGCCTTCGATTTCCATTATCAACGAAGTCATCCTCCTTCATGGTTCCAACTAGGAACTCTCATCATGTTATCTGGGCAACCTTTATGTTTCTTCTCACAAAGAATCAACATACTGAAATTACTATAACACAAGGTTTTATCACACACTTCTCTTACACTGGCTTCTAAAGTGCAAGCCACTCATACAGTGAACACGGGGATTCAAACATTCTCACACAGAAATTAACTTGTCAAATTTTCGACCAATTGGCCCTTCTGCAACCTATTCTCTCCAGATCTCTCCTACAGCTCTACACAACCCTCAGCAGGTCTGTGCTTCAACTCACTGCTTGTATGTGCTTCAATTCACTTCTTCCTCTACTCCTCTCTGTCTCTCCAGCTCTTTGTCTGTCTCCTTTGCCTTTCTTTTGCTATCTCTTTTTGCTTCCCTGTCTCTGTAAATATACTCTCCCTCTATTCTTCTCTGCTGTCTTCTCCTTTGTTTCTGTTTCCTATCCTTTTCCTGTCTCTACCTCTGCTGCCTCCTTTGCCATCAATGACAACATTTCCAACATTTTTCACACATGTTATCTAATAATTTTAATTATATTATTAATTAAAACTAAAAAAATAAACTCATAGTGGATCGATAGTATTTTTTCATTCACCTGATTCATCCTTTTGCATTTTTTCCATCAAGATTTTACGCTCTTCTGGTCCTAGATCAGAAATAATCTTATTGAGATTCGTTATTTTGTGGCTTTGCATGATACACAATAAATAATACATATTAGTTAAACTTACATATAGTTCAAAAATGATTTTTTTGTAAAACAATTACAAAGAACTTGCCTTTTTTGCTTTTCTTGATTTGTAATCAGTATTTTTGTTACTTTATTTCTTGTTAGTCATTTCTTTATCAATCTCAAACTTGTACCATATCATTCAATACTATATTTATAAATAAATTGTCAACTTTTCAAGTAAAAAAAAAATCTCAAGAAATCGGTGTGCCATTCATGGTGTACGCACCGACGCCGGTGCGTGGCTGTCTTCCAAACACACCTCAAAAATGGTATAATAGACCATACAGTGCTTTATGTCAACAAGGAGCACTGGTGCGTTACATGTCAATGACCGCACCGGTTATCCATGATAAAATAATAAAAATCGTCCAGTGTTAGTTTTTTAGCACAAATCGATGCCATATTTTACATATGGCGCACTGATTAAAAAAAAATATTAATTTTTTATCACATTACTTATGCGGTGCACTTGTAAAATACTGAGCACTGGTGCACTAAGTTACTCCAAGCACTAGTGCGCTAAGTTACTCCAGGTGCACCGATTAAAAAAATCTGTTTTTTTTAAATTCATGCCAGGGCCCACATGGATTGGGATCTAACTATGCTAATAGTCTCATTGGTTGGATGTATTAGGTCTATATTTAGCAATACAATCCCTATAAATCTAAATTGAAAAGCCCTAATTCTGAAATCACAGAAAGAGGAAGAAGAAAGGGGAGAAAAAAAAAGAATGTAAGGTTTGTATTTTTTGAAAGTTTTTTTTTTTCGAAACAGAACGTTCGCGGTGTGCCATAATGAAATAGCGCACCAGCTGCATATTTTACAAATGACACACTAAGAAAAAATATTTTTTATTTTTATTTTTTATGACAGTACTTGCGCGGTGCGCTATGCCGGATAGGGCGCACCGACAAATATTTTTTTTTTAGTTTACACAAGGGCTGACATGGATTGGGATCTGACTATGTAAGTCCTTCTGTTGGTTGGATGTCTTAGGCTTATATTTAAAAATAAAAACCCTATAAATATAAATTGAACAACCCTAATTCTGAAATCACAAAAAGTGGGAGAAGAAATGGCAGAAACAAAAAGAATGTAGGGTTTGTTTCTAAAAGGGATTTTTTTGTAAAACAACATGTTTGTAGTGCGCCATAATGAAATAGTGCACCGATGCCATATGTTACATATGGCGCACTGATAAAAAAATATTTTATTTTTTAATTTTTTATCACTGTACTTTCGTGGTGCGCTATGTTACGGAGGGTGCAACAATGAAAAAAAAGTCTTTATTTTTTTAAGATTGACATAAGGGCCGACATGGATTGAGATCCGACTATGCAGGTCCTCCCGTTGGTTGGATATCTTACGCTTATATTTAGCAATACAAACCTTATAAATATAAATTGAAAATTCCTAATTCTGAAATCACGGAGAGTGGGAGAAGAAAGGGCAAAAACAAAAAGAATGTAGGGTTTGTTTCTAAAATGGGTTTTTTTGCAAAAACAACACGTTTGCGGTACACCATAATGCAATAGTGCACCGGTGCCATATGTTAGATATGGTGCACTGATAAAAACATATTTTATTTTTTATCACTGTACTTTCGTGGTGCGCTGGTATAACCGAGCGCATTAGTGCGCTATGTTACGTAGGGTGCACCGACGAAAAAAAATCTGTATTTTTTAAGATTGACGCAAGGGCCAACATGGATTAGGATCCGACTATGTAAGTCGTCCCATAGGTTGGATGTCTTATGACTATACAAACCCTATAAATCTAAATTGAAAAGAAAGTGGGAGAAGAAAGGGAAGAAACAAAAAGAATCTATGGTATTGTTTCTAAAAATGGATTTCTTTTTTATTTTTGTTTCTGAAAACTACAGAAAAGGTAAAAAAATTGCAGAAAAAAAGCTAAAAAAACAATAAGCTTTGATTTTGTTATTTTACTTCATAAAACAAACTACAGAAAAGGTAAAAAAAAATAATAGACTTTGATTTCTTATTTTACTGCATAAAAAAAACTACAGAAAAAAAAGTACAAAAAAACAATAAACTTTACTCACACCATTTGAAATTCTATGGTACATGGTTTGAATCAACAAAGGTTTAAAATTCTAATTTTATGAATTCTTCTATTCAAACGTATTTCCCTGCTCCACAGTGCTCTCGTGCTCTGTTTTCTCCAGGTATGTATCCTACAAATCTTTGGCTGAAATGTTTTGCAAAAATAGTGAAATAATAATAAGTGTTTAGTATTTAAAGAATTTTTTTATGAAATTAGATTTTTGAAAATATTTTTCCGCCCATTTTTTAATTTACCATTTTTGTTCACTTAAAGAAAATAGGGTTGCGCTTTTTTTATTTGCGGTTATTCGTTTACCGATGCGTCCTTTAATTGAACTACACCAGTGCATCGTATTATAAAAGGACACCGGTGCGCAAAATAAAAAAACTCACGGGTGCAGCTATCTGTACATTACGCACTGGAATTATATTTAGGTTTGTGCACCAAAATTTATTGTTATTTTGCTTAAATGCAGGGAGAAAATATCATATATTATATGGAATGGAAAATTATTCAAAATCCAGCTCGTTCCATAATATTTCTCAAAGTCCATCGTGGACTTCTCCCTATCCATGTGGAGACGTAATATGTACTTAATATTTGTTTTATTTTTTCATTATATTCTAATTGAATTTATATATGTTTTTTATCCATGCAGTCAATCATGCATGACTTAATTAAATTTATAATGTATACAAATTTGCAGGTTCAAGTAGATTCAACATCGATTTCAGATGCACAAAATATTCAAACTACTCCAAAACGTCGGAAGTTCTTATCAGGAGTTGCATACCACAAGGTGCATTTGGTAGATGAAAATAGATGTCAGCTGCTTCACCCTGCCAATTGTAACAATATTGCATCTTCTAGCCATAATCCCGGGACAATGATGGTAATTATAATTATAATTTTTTGGTATATATATATTGATTAATATGTAATTATTTCAACGTCAAAACAATTTATAACCATGCAATATTGTCAACGTGGTTACTAATTGATATCATATATTTTGCACTAATCATGTTCATTTTTTTTTTTTTAATTATTAGGATTCTAGTGATGATGAATGACCTACCTACCATCTTTTGGTGCACCCCCCGACAATTTAAAATCGAGAGAATACTGAATCAAGAGAAAAAATCGGAGAGGAATGATACCAAGAATGGTTCAATCAACCACCGATTCAATTCCTGCTACGTCCAGATTCACCAATGAGGAATGACTACAGCAATAGTAGTTCTTCACAAGCTAGAAATGGAGGCAATCAAATAGAGGTTGGTATGGATGATTACTTAAGGGAAACAACTGCCATGGAGACAATGTTTTTAGATGCATTCCAAAATGATGATTAGCTAGGAGATGATGCTTATATCGCTAACACATTTTTTGAAAGCCTTAAATTTGCTTCAACCACCCCTCTCATTGGACCTAGAGGTCAGTCAAATTCTACACAGTTGGGGACAACGATGTTACTGTACAACTTGAAAGCAAAGTTTGGCTTGTCGAATGCATGTTTATCGGAACTTTTGAGGTAAGTTACCATAAAGTACTCCCCTTATATAAATTTTAAATATAATCAGTAAACTACAATGAACATTACAAATGTTAAATTTTATGAACGTTAATAATTATATCGACATTAATGTACATTTATTAATATATTTTTCCATGATCACCAACTACAGGTTATTCAAATATAAGGTTCTTTCAAGTGATAATTTCTTGCCCGGTAGCTGCGAAGAGGAAAAGAAATTGTTGAAAATGTTGGGTGTTTAGAACATATGGGTGAAATCGTGAAGTTGGGAAACACTTTTTGGCGGATGGCTAGAATATGGGAGAAATTTTTAATTTCTCGTCCAAGAAAATAGTCAACTCTATTTCTCGACCGAGAGTTTTAAAAACTCTCGTCTGAGAGTTTTATTGGGTTTAACCGGAGTTAAAAATCTCTCGGACGAGAGTTATGCATTTTCTTGTCCGAGAGTTTTATTGACGGAAACTCTCAGGAAGACTTTTGGACAAGAGTTTTAAAAACTCTTGGATGAGAGTTTTTAAAACTCTCGTATGAGAGTTTTTAAAAGTCTCATCCGAGAGTTTTATTCCTATAATAAAACACAGAATTTTTAAGTTTTTAGAATTGGTACGTTATATAATTTAAATAGTACTTTATTAAAATTAAAAAATGATATAAAATAATAAAATAATAATTTTATTATTATTAATGATAAAAAATACATGAAGATTTAATTAAATAAAATTTGTTACAATATTTTGTAATATCAATGTTATATAAAAAACTAAAAATATTTTTATATAAAACTAATTGAGATATTAATATAAATAAAATAAAATTCTAAAACAAAAATCAAAATAAAAACAACTATATATAATTTATATAATATTTTTTTTTAAATTAATGAATAAATTTAAATTTAAAAAAAATTGACTAAATGCAATGAGGTGATAAAGGAGACAATGCATAGCACCTTAATATCGTTATAAATTCTTGGAAATCTCGAGAAATTTTGAAGTGAGATGAGCTTCTTGGAATGGGTCACTTTATATTCCACTTCAGTTTCACACAATTAACTTGAAAGGAAGTCTATTTTCCTAGGTATGGATGTAAGGGAATGAACAATATTATTTGAACATTGAGTGAGATGCCCTTCTTGGAATGGGTCTTCCTATATTCCACTTTAGTTTCACAAGATTAAATTGAAATGAAGTTTATTTTCCTAGGTATGGATGTAAGGGGATAAAGAATATTATCCGAAAAGGAAATGAATATTAAGTGTGACATTCCAAGCAGAAGTGTATGGGATTGGAGAATTATGTTATAGCAGAAAACTAACCCTTGACCCCTTAACCCTTGACCCATAACCCTTGACCCCTTAAACCCTAAATCCTAACCCCTAAACCCTTAACCCCCTAAACCTTAAACCTCTAAACCCTTAACCCCTAACCCATTTACCCCCACTAAACCTCTAAATCCCTAACCCATTTACCCCCACTAAACCTCTAAATCCCTAACCCATTTAACCCCTAAACCCTTAACCCCTACCCCTAACACGTTAACCCCTAACCCATTTAAGCACCTAAACCCCAAAACCCCTAACTCCTAACCCCTAAAATCCTTAACTGCTAAATCCCCTAACCCCCTAAACCTCTAAACCAATCCTAACCCATTTAACCCCCTAAACCTCAAAACCCCTAACCCCTTAAACCTTAATTCCCAACCCATAACCCTTGACCCCTTAAACCCTATTTCCTAACCCCTAAACCCTTAACCCCTAACCCCTTAAACCCTAATTCCCAACCCCTAACCAATACAACACCCTAAACCCCTAAAAACCTAACCCATTTAAGTGTGTATTCCATTCAAGCCCCAAAACCCTAACCCATAACCCCTGAAATACTTCACTGCTAAATCCCCTAACCCCCTAAACCTCTAAAACTATAACCCATTTAACCCCCTAAAACCTAAACCTCTAAACCCTTAACCCTTAACCACTTAAACCCTAATTCCCAACCCCTAACCAATTCAACACCCTAAACCCCTAAAAACCTAACCAATTTTACCCAATTAACCCCTAACTTCTAACATATAAAATCCTTAACTGCTAAATTCCCTAACCCCCTAAACCTCTAAACCAACCCTAACCCATTTAACCCCCTAAAACCTAAACCTATAACCCCTTAAACCCTAATTCCCAACCCATAACCCATTCAACCCCTTAAACACCTAAACCTCTAACCCATTAACCCTTGACCCCTTAAACACTAATGCCTAACCCTTAACCCATTTAACCCCCTAAACCCTAAACCTCTAAACCATTAACCCCTAACCCATTTACCCCCACTAAACCTCTAAACCCCTAACCCATTTAACCCCTAACCGCTAAACCTTTAAACCCTTAACCCCTACCCCTAACTCGTTAACCCCTAACCCATTTAAGCCCTTAAACCCCAAAACCCTTAACCCCTTAAACCCTAATTCCCAACCCATAACCCTTGACCCCTTAAACCCTAATTCCTAACCCCTAAACCCTTAAGCCCTAATTCCCAACCCCTAACCAATTCAACATTGTAAACCCCTAAAAACCTAACCCATTTAAGTGTGGATTCCATTTAACCCCAAAAACCCTAACCCCTAACCCCTAAAATCCTTCACTGCTAAATCCCCTAACCCCCTAAACCTCTAAACCTGTAACCCATTTAACCCCATAAACCCTAAACCTCTAAACCCTTGCCCCTAAAACCCTAATTCCCAACCCCTAACCAATTAGACACCCTAAACCCCTAAAAACCTAACACATTTAACCCCATTAACCACTAACTTCTAACCCCTAAAATCCTTAATTGCTAAAGGGTTAAGGGGTTAAGGGTTTAGAGGTTTAGGGTTTAGGGGGTTAAATGGGTTAAGGGTTAGGAATTAGTGTTTAAGGGATCAAGGGTTAATGGGTTAGAGGTTTAGGTGTTTAAGGGGTTGAATGGGTTATGGGTTGGGAATTAGGGTTTAAGGGGTTATAGGTTTGGGTTTAGGGGTTAAATGGGTTAGGGTTGGTTTAGAGGTTTAGGGGTTAAAAGATTACTGATTAAGGATTATAGGGAGTTTAGAAGTTAGTAGTTAATGGGGTTAAATGGGTTAGGTTTTTAGGGGTTTAGGGTGTCTAATTGGTTAGGGGTTGGTAATTAGGATTTTAGGGGTTAGGGGTTAAGGGTTTAGAGGTTTAGGGTTTAGGGGGTTAAATGGGTTACAAGTTTAGAGGTTTAGGGGGTTAAATGGGTTAGGGTTAAAGGGGTTATAGGTTTAGGGGGTTAAATGGGTTAGGGTTAAAGGGGTTTAGGGGGTTAAATGGTTTAGGGTTGGTTTAGAGGTTTAGGGGGTTAGGGGATTTAGCAATTAAGGATTTTAGGGGTTAGAAGTTAGTGGTTAATGGGGTTAAGAATGGAGATTGGAACAGGGGTTTAGGAGTGTCCCTGTAGGGGTTGGAAATTAGGGTTTTTAGGGATTGTTAGGGGAGTTGGGGTTTAGAGGTTTAGGAGTTTAGGGGTTAAGAATGGGTTTACGAGATTTAAAGGTTCCCTTGTGCAAGTTTGCGGTGAAGGATTTTAGGGGTTAGGGGTTAGGGTTTTGGGGGTTAAATGGAATCCACACTTAAATGGGTTAGGTTTTTAGGGGTTTACGGTGTTGAATTAGTTAGGGGTTGGGAATTAGGGGCTTAAATGTGTTAGGGGTAGGGGTTAAGGGTTTAGAGGTTTAGGGTTTAAGGGTTAAATAGGTTAGGGGTTTAGAGGTTTAGTGGGGGTAAATGGGTTAGGGGTTAAGGGTTTAGAGGTTTAGGGTTTAGTGGGTTAAGGGTTTAGGGGTTAGGAATTATGGTTTAAGGTGTCAAGGGTTATGGGTTTGGAATTATGGTTTAAGGGGTTAGGGGTTAAGGGTTTATAGGTTTAGGGTTTAGGGGGTTATATGGGTTAGAGGTTTAGAGGTTTAGGGGGTTAGGGGATTTAGTAGTGAAGGATTTTAGGGGTTGGGGGTTAGGGTTTTTGGGGTTAAATGGAATCCACACTTAAATGGGTTAGGTTTTTAGGGGTTTAGGGTGTTGAATTGGTTAGGGGTTTTGGGGTTTAGGGGCTTAAATGGGTTAGAGGTTAACGGGTTAGGGGTAGGGGTTAAGTGTTCAGAGGTTTAGGGTTTAGGGGTTAAATGGGTTAGGGGTTTAGAGGTTTAGTGGGGGTAAATGGGTTAGGGGTTAAGGGTTTAGAGGTTTAGGGTTTAGGAGGTTAAATTGGTTAGGGGTTAGGAATTAGGGTTAAAGGGGTCAAGGGTTAGGGGGTTAGAGGTTTAGGTGTTTAAGGGGTTGAATGGGCTATGGGTTGAGAATTAGGGTTTAAGGGGTTATAGGTTTAGGGTTTAGGGGGTTAAATTGGTTAGGGTTGGTTTATAGGTTTAGGGGGTTAGGGGTAGGGGTTAAGGGTTTAGAGGTTTAAGGTTTAGGGCGTTAAATGGGTTAGGGGTTAGGAATTAGGGTTTAAGGGGTCAAGGGTTAAGGGGTTAGAGGTTTAGGTGTTTAAGGGGTTGAATGGGTTATGGATTGGGAATTAGGGTTTAAGGGGTTATAGGTTTAGGGTGTTAGGGGATTTAGCAGTTAAGGATTTTAGAGATTAGAAGTTAGGGGTTAATGGAGTTAAATGGGTTAGGTTTTTAGGGGTTTAGGGTGTTGAATTGGTTAGGGGTTCAGAATTAGGGTTTTAGGGGTTAGGGGTTAAGGGTTTGAAGGTTTAGGGTTTAGGGGGTTAAATGGGTTACAGGTTTAGAGGTTTAGGGGTTTAGGGGATTTAGCAGTGAAGGATTTTAGGGGTTAGGGGTTAGGGTTTTGGGTTTAAATTGAATCCACACTTAAATGGTTTAGGTTTTTAGGGGTTTAGGGTGTTGAATTGGTTAGGGGTTGGGAATTAGGGTTTAAGGGATTAGGGGTTAAGGTTTGAGGGGTTAGGAATTAGGGTTTAGGGGGTCAAGGGTTATGGGTTGGGAATTAGGGTTTAAAGGGTTAGGGGTTTTGGGGTTTAGGGACTTAAATGGGTTAAGGGTTAACGGGTTAGGGGTAGGGGTTAAGGTTTTAGAGGTTTAGGGTTTAGGGGTTAAATGGGTTAGGGGTTTAGAGGTTTAGTAGGGGTAAATGGTTTGGGGGTTAAGGGTTTAGATGTTTAGGGTTTAGGGGTTAGGAATTAGGGTTTAAGGGGTCAAGGGTTATGGGATGGGAATTATGGTTTAAGGGGTTAGGGGTTAAGGGTTTAGAAGTTTAGGGTTTAGGGGGTTGAATGGGGTATAGGTTTAGAGGTTTAGGGGGTTACAAGATTTAGCAGCGAATGATTTTAGGGGTTAGCGGTTAGGGTTTTGGGGGTTAAATGGAATCCACACTTAAATGGGTTTTGTTTAAGGGGTTAAATGGGTTAGCCCGGTTAGGAATTAGGGTTTAAGGGGTCAAGGGTTAAGGGGTTAGAGGTTTAGGTGTTTAAGGGGTTGAATGGGTTATGGGTTGGGAGTTAGGGTTTAAGGGGTTATAGGTTTTGGGTTTAGGGGGTTAAATGGGTTAGGGTTGGTTTAGAGGTTTAGGGGCTTAGGGGATTTAGCAGTTAAGGATCTTAGGGGTTAGAAGTTAGTGGTTAATGGGGTTAAATGGGTTAGGTTTTTAGGGGTTTAGGGTGTCTAATTGGTTAGGGGTTGGGAATTAGGGTTTTATGGGTTAGGGGTTAAGGGTTTAGAGGTTTAGGGTTTAGGGGGTTAAATGGGTTACAGGTTTAGAGGTTTAGGGGGTTAGGGGATTTAGCAATGAAGAATTTTAGGGGTTAGGGGTTAGGCTTTTGGGGGTTAAATGGAATCCACACTTAAATGGGTTAGGTTTTTAGGGGTTTACGATGTTGAATTGGTTAGGGGTTGGGAATTAGGGCTTAAGGGTTTAGGGGTTAGGAATTAGGGTTTAAGGGGTCAAGGGTTATGGGTTGGGAATTAGGGTTTAAGGGGTTAGGGGTTTTGGGATTTAAGGGCTTAAATGGGTTAGGGGTTAATGAGTTAGGGGTAGGGGTTAAGGGTTTAGAGGTTTAGCGTTTAGGGGTTAAATGGGTTAGGGGTTTAGAGGTTTAGTGGGGGTAAATGGGTTAGGGGTTAAGGGTTTAGAGGTTTAAGGTTTAGGGGGTTAAATGGGTTAAGGATTAGGAATTAGTGTTTACGGGGTCAAGGGTTAATGGGTTAGAGGTTTAGGTGTTTAAGGGGTTGAATGGGTTATGGGTTGGGAATTAGGGTTTAAGGGGTTATAGTTTTAGGGTTTAGGGGGTTAAATGGGTTAGGGTTGGTTTGGAGGTTTAGGGGGTTAGGGGATTTAGCAGTTAAGGATTTTAGGGGTTAGAAGTTAGGGGTTAATGGGGTTAAATGGGTTAGGTTTTTAGGGGTTTAGGGTGTTGAATTGGTTAGGGGTTGGGAATTAGGGTTTAAGGGGTTAGGGGTTAAGGGTTTAGAGGTTTAGGGTTTAGGGGGTTAAATGGGTTATAGGTTTAGAGGTTTAGGGGATTTAGCAGTGAAATATTTTAGGGGTTAGGGGTTAGGGTTTTGGGGGTTAAATGGAATAAACACTTAAATGGGTTAGGTTTTTAGGGGTTTAGGGTGTTGAATTGGTTAGGGGTTAAGGTTTTAGGGGTTAGGAAATAGGGTTTAAGGGGTCAAGGGTTATGGGTTGGGAATTAGGGTTTAAGGGGTTAGGGGTTTTGAGGTTTAGGGCGTTAAATGGGTTAGGATTGGTTTAGAGGTTTAGGGGGTTAGGGGATTTAGCAGTTAAGTATTTTAGGGGTTAGGTGTTAGGGTTTTTGGGGTTTAGGTGCTTAAATGGGTTAGGGGTTAACATGTTAGGGGTAGGGGTTAAGGGTTTAGGGGTTAAATGGGTTAGGGATTTAGAGGTTTAGTGGGGGTAAATGGGTTAGGGGTTAAGGGTTTATAGGTTTAAGGTTTAGGGGGTTAAGGGTTTAGGGGTTAGGAATTAGGGTTTAAGGGGTCAAGGGTTAAGGGGTCAAGGGTTAGTTTTCTGCAATAACATAATTCTCCAATCCCATAGACTTCTTCTTGGAATGTCACACTTAACATTCATTTCCTTTTCTGATAATATTCTTTATCCCCTTACATCCATACCTAGGAAAATAAACTTCATTTCAATTTAATCTTGTGAAACTAAAGTGGAATATAGGAGGACCCATTCCAAGAAGGGCATCTCACTCAATGTTCAAATAAAATTGTTCATTCCCTTACATCCATACCTAGGAAAATAGACTTCCTTTCAAGTTAATTGTGTGAAACTGAAGTGGAAGATAAAGTGACCCATTCCAAGAAGCTCATCTCACTTCAAAAATTTCTCGAGATTTCCAAGAATTTATAATGATATTAAGGTTCTATGCATTGTCTCCTTTATCACCTCATTACATTTAGTCAATTGTTTTTTAAATTTAAATTTATTCATTAATTTAAAAAAAAATATTATATAAATTATATATAGTTGTTTTTATTTTGATTTATGTTTTAGAATTTTATTTTATTTATATTAATATATCAATTAGTTTTATATAAAAATATTTTTAGTTTTTTATATAACATTGATATTACAAAATATTGTAACAAATTTTATTTAATTAAATCTTCATGTATTTTTTATCATTAATAATAATAAAATAATTTATAATAAAATTATAATTTTATTATTTTATATCATTTTTAAATTTCAATAAAGTACTATTTAAATTATATAACGTACCAATTCTAAAAACTTAATAATTTTTGTGTTTTATTATAGGAATAAAACTCTCATACGAGAGTTTTCTAAAATCTCGGCCGGGAGTTTCATCAAGTAAACTCTCGGGCGCAAACTCTCGTCCGAGAGTTTTTTAAACTTTCGGCCGAGAGTTTGGCCGTGTGTTTAAATGTAACTTTAGGCGGGTTAAACTCTCGGTCGAGAGTTCGTCCGAGACATTATCTCAGCCGAGAGTTTCTGGTCAACGAAAAACACAGAAAATTCTGCAGTTTTCAAGAACCTGCAACTTTGGAGGGGCAGAACACCTACAAAAAAAAAAAATTATATGTCGGACAAAGTACCATTAGATTCATCTCTGAATCTAGTTTCTGATGATATTAGATTTGTGGAGTTTCATTAAAAAATTCAATTTTTTATTAATTTTTTGCTAAACTGTGTCACTGTGGAATTTCATTGTTCGAAAAATTGCACTGAATTAAAATTCAATAACTTTCAAATGAGGACACCAAAAAATTCAAAAAAATCATACTACACTTCCTCTCCTTGTCTACTTCAAAAGGGTACTCTCATTTTTCTTATTTACGATCACATTGAAAAGAAAATCGAAGGATGATAAAATGTACTGAAACATCACTGTTTTTTTTTCTTCGTCCATTTCAAAAAATAATAAAAATTAGTGATTTAATCCGAAAATTACCGAAAAATAGTTTGTGCGCTAGTGAAATATATGCAGATTATGATGCTATGGTTTTTTTCCAAAAAATGAATAACCTTCCCTAAAAAAAGTAAAGGATTATAAAGTGACTATTTATGTTTGCCTGAAAATTTCAAGTATATGCAGTTAGTAAACAAGAAATTTACCCCTCTATATGACAATATTTAAAAAAAAACAAATATGGGTATGGAGGTAAGACAATTCTCTACAATTCTTGTTTTTATGTCAAAGCATAATTTGCAATAAAAATATGAGTTTAGTGGAGTTGAAGTTGAAAATCATAGAAAATTACAATTTTCAACGTCAAAAAAGGGAAAAAAGTGTTATATCATATCATGCATGTCCAAATGATTGTATTCTATATAGAGGAGAATATGCAGAAAAAGAGATGTGTTCGAAATGTGGGTATGACAGGTATGATAAATAAAAAAAGAAGGGTAAATCACGTACTGGTCCTCCTTTTTAGATATTGAGGCACATGCCTATAATCCTTAGGATTCAAAGGCTCTTTCATTGAAAAAAATTAGCTATGTTGCAGGGATGGCATGCCTCACATAGAAGTGAGATGGGAGTTATGTGAATCCTAACAGATTCAATAATCACGAAGCATATAGAGGATACATGGCCCAAAAAATTCAAGAATGAAGTACGAAGTCTACGACTTAGCATAGCCATAGATGGCGTCAACCCATATTCCCTCGAGAACACCAACTATTCTAGTTGACATGTAGTAGTGATCAATAAAATATCCCACCATGGTTGTCCGTGAAGAATGAACATCTTATGTTGGCTCTCATAGTCTCTAGTAGAAGACAAGTGAAGAATATGGATGTCTACTTACAACCACTGGTAGATGAATTGAAGGAATTATGGGATGGGATAAATGTATATGATGTATCAAGACCCATCACAGCATAGAGGAGTTTTACATTGTATGGCATATGTGCTTACATAACACATGATTATCCACACTTAGGATTTTTCTGTGGTAAATTACATGTTTAATTTATTGATTTGTTTATATATGTAACAATATTCTTTCACATATTAGTTATTTAATTCGTTGTAATATTTGTTTTGATCTTCATGATATTCTTTAACATTCCATGCATATTAATTAATGTATACTAACATAATCTCGCAGGTCTTGTAACAAAAGGGTATTTTGGATGTAAATGTTGTGGACCTTCTTTGAAAGCTAGATGGTCCAAGGACCTATGAAAGCCACTATATTATTTCTCCAAGATATACCAAAACAACACCCTTACAGAAGAGCAACATCCGATTTCAATGGTAAATGAGAGAGAACCCAAAGGCCTCCAATAATGACACTAGTTGAATGACTTAGAGCATATGAGAGAGAGAAGTAGAAGGAGTTCATAGAAATGTTCGATTCAAATGGGGAGCCTAAGTTCGATGATCCAAATTTCTTCAACACCTATGTTGAGAAATTTCCCATTGGGATGAAAAGGGAATCTATCTTTTATGACCTCCCATATTGGGAGCATCTTAATATTTCCCACTTATTAGATCCCATCCATATATTTAAAAATGTTTCATCTTCTTTGTGGAGGCACATGTCATCGAAAAAAAGTGACAGATTGGCTGTTAGAAAAGATCTTATTACTTCAAAAACTAAAAAGAAATATTCACCAAGACGATTAGAAAGTACGGGATCAAAAGCAGACACTAGTCCCTCTAATTCATGGTTTTTCAAAGAAGGTGATGTCCCATGGATTTAAAAAAAAAAGATCATATATCTTTGGCAAAGGAAGTTATAATGGATGTGAGGGTGCCAACTTCATACAGGTTTTCACTATGGTGCTGCTTCCCCGTGGATGACCATTTGTCAGGGTTGAAATCACATGACCATTTGAATCTTCTAAGAGTATGTATAATGTCAAAAGAATGATTTTATTATTTGTTATATTAATAAATTTTATCCCATGCGGGGATCATAAAACATAACTAACTTTGTATATTATTGCACATGTTTATAACTTTGCAGTGTCATTATCCTTTTTTTGTGCATGGGTGTGTGAAACATGAATTCCCTCAAGACCTAGGACATGCCATATATAAATTATTTTCATTTGTACGTTGGATGACGCCAAAGAGATTCATGTGGCTAACATTCCATGGTGGCTTCAAGAGATAGTTGATATTGTTTGCATGTTTCAGAAGGAACTGCTGACGAGTTTCATGGACTTACAGGTTCATCTTCTAATCCACCTAGTAGATGAGGTTGAATTTGTTGGGGTTGTTTCTTATCGTTGGATGTTCTTCTTAGAGAGGTACATGAAGAAGTTGAAAGGTTTTGTTTGACAAAGGGCAAAACCTGAGGGGTCTGTGGAAGAGGGGTACATATCGTATGAGTCTTTCTACTATGCCAGTGAGTACATAAATCAGATCGACAATAGACTAGGTGCGATGATTTGGGACGATCAAATGGATGAAGACAAAACGGAAGGAGAGTTGCTCCAAAGGAGTGGAAAAAAGCGCTTGATAAAGAGTAAGTGACTTATAATTTTTTAAATTTACAAAAAGTAATTAACATTCATGTTGAACTTCGATATAATGTATATTTTGATCTCTAAGTACTATATAATGTTGGTTTGATTTCATCAGCGAATGCAGAAATTGAAGCAATCAATAAATTCATTCTTTACAATTCTGAAGCGACGCAACCATGGGTTGCATTGTACGAACAAAACAGGATGAAATGGGATAGTGACAGTAAATAATTTAGACAGTTAATGGTAGAAGTGTGCCTTATCCCGATAATTTAAAAGATATGCCAAAAATATGCCCCAATAGTTGGGTTGCTGACCAATTCAGAGAGAAATATGGTGCTTTGAGTCATTACCCGCGTGCTGAAGAGGATGCGCTAAACGTAGGGATTGGGTGCAGTAACTCAGTAGTAATATTTTTAATCTATATGTAAATTTGAAACTTATATTAAGAAATCTACATTTCATATTTTAACTGTTGGATTATTATTTATAAGACACATGACACTATGATTTTTTTTAACTTTTTTATAATAGGTGCATTTGTTCCCATCTATGTAGGCATATGGACACAATTTTTGCACAGAAAAATCTGATGCTGGAAACATCACACAAGACTGTGGAGTGGAAGTCGAGTTCAATCAATATAGTCGATCTAGCCACCATGATCAACAACTAGTACGAGGGACGTTAGGTTACGTCGGAAAGATACAAGAGATCATTGAAGTGGATTTTTCTTCTTTCCAATGTTTTCTTTTTAGGTGCAAGTGGTGGGATACCTTTGATCGGAATAATGTAAAGGAATATCACGATGGTAGGCTGATATGTATCAACTCTAGAAAGATGTGGGATGAAGCTAAGGAGCCCTATGTTTTCCCTAAACACTACAACGAGGTGTTTTTTTACCTAGATGTGTTGGATAGGGATTGGTGGTTTGTATTGTCAAATGACCCTAGATCAAAACATATTTTTGAGAACAATAGTGTTATCATTCCATGCGAGCTGGAAGATAATGAGGGTGATCATGAGAATCGAGCGTGATATGGTACATGTGTTATTTCATCAATATTTATACTTTTTAAGATGGGTTTTTCGAAATATTAATATAATATGTATTTTGAATTAATTGGTAATCTTCATTGTTTTAATGTGAAAATCAATAATTTACTTGATAATTTGGTATTATGTTGATCTCAAAAACAATGGCATACTATATAAATTAATTCTTTTTTTGTATCTAAGATCATAGTAAAATAATGATAATTTTAAAGTACAGGAATTTATTTGCATTATTTTCTAAACTTTATTATGTTACAATAAATCATATTATTCTAGATTTATTATTTTACATTTATTTAAAATTTACAAATTTAAAAATTTTAATAAATTCATTTCACATTAATACAATTAAAATTTTACAAATATTTTACATGCAATTACAGTTATAATTATAATTAGAATTAGAATTAGAATTACAATCTTACAATTTCACGTACAATTAAAAATTTAGAATTTTACATATATACAATTACAATTTTACAAATTTAAAAATTACAATTACAATTACAAATTTACAAATTTAAAAACTACAATTACAATTACAATTTTAGAAATTTACATATATACCATTACAATTAAAATTTTCGAATTTTAAATACAATTAGAAATACAAATATTACAAATTTACAATATCATGA
Source organism: Pinus albicaulis (assembly GCA_034641835.2). Lineage (NCBI taxonomy): Eukaryota > Viridiplantae > Streptophyta > Pinopsida > Pinales > Pinaceae > Pinus > Pinus albicaulis. The sequence continues at coordinate 273,847,582 of CM076575.1, read as the reverse complement.
TCATTTGGTATTAAATTAATTAATAAACATCATGTTCATGATAACCATCATACAAACATCATATTTGACTAAAAAACACATTCAAAATCGCTAATTGCATCATCGTGACCATGATCATCTAACAAAACACAATTAACATTATATATCAACATCATTAGTACAACACAAACATCAAATATACATCTCATGTCAAATATACATCTCAGGCTATCACATACACATCTATCTGCAAGTTGCACATCAAATGAACATATCTAACATAACCTAACAACATACACATCATGATGATCACCAACATGTAAATTAAGTACAACTGAAATATGAACATAAAATACATGGACAATAATATATATATATATATATATATATATATATATATATATATATATATATATATATGTATATATAACTGAATAATGTTAAAAATATACAACTGTAATATAAATGTCATGGATCAGCTGGTGGTAGTACAACATCAATATTAGTACTAGTGGCTGATGGTCGATCCTCATCTCCATGATGACTGCTGGTAGATGCTAGTGGAGGCTCATGCAAATTTGGCACAACGCGAGGTGAACGATCATGAGATGATGGTATGATGTGCCTCGCAGAATGCCCATCACGTGTTGCAGCTCAATTGTAACGTTCAATAGTCCTCGTCGGTCGCGTAAAAGCTGTCGTAACTCCTACGACATGTTGCATTAGGCTGTACATGTCACGCGGCATGCCTATCCACATCCATAATAGCCTATCATCGACCTCTATGTCTCTGAAATCTGTGGGTCTGATGCCCTCCTCAAAAATCAATGCAATGAGTTGGTCACCCAACTCCATCCTGTATCTAGCATCACTAAGATGTTGACCGCGCACCGACGCACTAGCAGGAGCAGGTCTCTGAGCTGCACCAGCCTCCTGATGATCCTCGGTAATATCAGGCATGCCCTCATCCTCATTAGGATCCACACGTGGATCAGGTGGTGGTGGCAGCATCTCCTCACCATAAAAAGAGCCAATGTTTGCAAAATATGTACAAGTTCACAACAATAATTAGACAATTTCATTACACAATTTAATAAAAACAAGTTAAAAAACATGTTAGAATAAATTTAAATAAAATAATAATATTACCTCTATCATCTAGCGACTCATCAGCTGTGAAGAGGATGTTGGCACACCCTTGCCAATCCAACCCCGCATAAGGACAGGGGACCATAATGAAGGGATGCTTGTCAACACTGGCTATAAAATCCAGTGCATCATCTGATATCCTCACTGGAAAAAGAGTCTCCTCCCTCTTGGGCATCATCGGCCCCCACATATGCAAACGTGCCTCACTAATCGGCCTATGAGGCTGTCGAAGAAAAGAAGGCCTCGTTTCTGGAAACCTCTCAAAAAATAAACAAAAAATATCTAAAGCAAAAGGGAAGTTGAACCTCCCTTGTGCATGAGCATGACATCTATCTAATTCTGTACAAAACTGCCACAAAAAATTGGCAGACCACCTGACAAGTCGTGGCTGCTATAGTAAAGAATCAACATAATATAAAAGTTGGCAACTAACGCATTTCCCGTCACTGGTGTTGTGCGAAATGGTAGAAATGATAAGTGAGAGACATTGGACCTCCTCATGACCAAACACACCAATACGTAACTGCCCTCCAACGACCTGAAAATCTGCAGGAGATACTTAATTTGCTCCAATGTATCTCTGGGAGTAAACTAACTGACTCCCTGCCACACAGCTAGCTAGAACCTCGGGGAACGATGGAAAATCCACCTCTCTCCTTGATAGCCCTATAATAAAATATACATCCTCCTCAGTGGGCATGTACCACTGGTTGATACCAACCTGGAAAGCCTGTTGCTGGGCATTCCACCTTCGGATAAGATGTCTCAAAAACAAGCTATGGGACTTTAGGGAAGTAGACTCCTCATAGAACTTGAGGAGGCCTACCTGCCTTAGGAGCCCTTGTGTCGCTGCTATAATAAGGTGAGGGTACACATCTCTCCCCCTCTCTCTTGCCTCCCACAGGCAAACCATGTTATATTATTTCGCTTGTTGTTGTTGTTGTTGTTGTTGCCCCTCTTCTCTCCTTTCACGTCTCTAAATGATTGACATATTAAATGCAATTTTTTTATTAAATGACACATGTATTTAAAAATATATGTATATAAATATTTTTTGAAAAATAAATAAAACAAGAGTCGGTGCACCAAAAACATAGTCACGCACCAGTCCCGGTGCATCTCTCCACAAAGCGCACCAGAAACGGTACACCTAATGATATCCAGTGCACTGGGAGCAGTGCTCCAGAAAATGTTTTTAGCGCACCGTTCACTACGTGCAGTGTTAGGGGGCCAGTGCGCTGACTTCACTATATGCCCCGGGGCTTACAGCTAAGTCAACACACCATCCTCCTGCCATCGTATATAATCGTCGGTGCAGTATTTTAAGAGGCCGCATCGTTGACCTAGGCCAAACACGGTAAGCCATGCACTGACAAAAATAGCCGTCTTGGGGCAGTTATTTCAGTCAATGCACCGCATCACCACTATTCAACTAGGTCAACGGTGCGGCTAGGTAGCCGACCACACCGCTCTTTTTAAAGAAATTTAAAATAACACGGTGCACCTTTGGTATCCACCCCGGAACCAGTGCAGATACCCTTAGAACCAGTTTACTAGCCTGAATCATTGACAATGTCGAATTGTGGTTTCGGTGCACTGAAAACATTACGCGCCCTGGGGTGGATAATTCCGTCAACGCACCGAGTTGCCACGATACACCATTGTTAACAGTGCGGCCTGGTAAACGACCACACCACACTTTTTATTTTTTTTTAAAATAACACGGTGCTCATGCCCGGTACACTTAAAACCAGGTGCGGAAACCATCGGCCGAGTGCAGTCACTGACCTATAAATTTACGAGCGACGCAAACCGGTGTGAGCCAAACGACTTTGAGTGCACCATCGCGACAAATATATATATATATATATATATATATATATATATATATATATATATATTTTAATGGTTAATTTTAAGGTTTTTTGAAATTCTAATTTGCTAAAAGGTTTAATTATGGAGGAGGATGTGTATTGGCTGTTCAATTTGCAAAAGAAAATTTGTCGACTGTTTTATAAAATTCAAGCTGGAGATTGGTGGAAATGCACAACAGCAGTGCATGCAATAAGTGCAATGGGAGCATGGATGTCAGTGTAGCTCAAATGAGAATAACTTGCGCTGGTTCTTGAGAGGTTTGTAGCACTGAAAAAAGTGAGAAATGCGGTTTTTTGGCTGTAATTTTTTTTTATTTAACCCTGTTTTGGTGCGCGGGGTTTTTCTTAGCGTACCGGTGTGTTTGCACTATGCCACCCTGGGTGTTTTATGTTTTCGCGTGCTTTTAGGAGGCACAGGGGTGGCGTAGCAGTAACACACCTGTGCTCTACAGTAATAAGACGCACTGAGTACGGTGTCTGGTGAACCAATGATTTGTGCGGTTTTTTGGTTGTAATTTTGTTTTTTTAACCCTTTTCTGGTGTGCGGCATTTATGGGGACCCCGGTGCGTTTCTGTCACCCCCCTTGGGCGGTTTCTTTTCTGCGTTATTTTTATGAGGCACTGGTGCTGACATGTTGACACGCACTGGTGTTGTTCCTTAATTAAAGGCACCAGGCGAGTGTGTACGGAGCACACGATTTTCGGTGTGCCAATGTTTTATGCACGTATTTTTCCCTTTTGTTTTCTTTAACCATCTACGAGTGTGCGCATTTTATGGGCACCCCAGTGCATTTTCTTTATTCCACACCAGGCATTATCTGTTTTGGTGCATATTTTTGGAAGCACCGATGTGATAGACATGTAAGGAACTAGTGATGTACAGGAATATGATGCACCGAGCAAGGGTGTTAGGAGCGCACAGTTCCCAATGTGCCAATGTTTTGTGCATTTCTTTGGCTGTAATTATTTATTATTTAACTCTGTGCTGGTGCGTGGGGATTTTAGGGCGGCCCGGTGCATTGGAGACCCGGTGCGTTTAAGGGTGACACGGGCGGTGTCAGTTTTCACGTGTTTTTATAAGGCGCCAGTGCGAAATTTATGTAAAGTACTGGTACTCTACAGAAATACAATGAACTGGGTGGGTGTGTACGGAGGACACGGTGTCCGGTGTGCCAATTTTTTAACCGCACTCGTGCTTTGTCATCTAGAATGCACTGGTGCATTCTATGATGATAAGAGCACTGGATGAAATACATCTGCAAAAACCTCTGCCCGCCAACCTCCTCTAGGAACCTCTGCTAGAAACAGATGTCTGGGGTATTTTTATAAGGGGTTCCTCAAAAACATCCACTAGAGGGTCTTTTCCTTGTAGTGATACTAAACCCAGAGGGGAATGGAAGAAAAATTAAAGTCCCCATTTGCCTCACCTCACCTGAGTATAACTGACTGAATCTACTTACCTGACTGAATCTACCTTACCTGCTTAGGGTGGTATTGAATTACTTGAGTATATATGGATAAAATCAAAGACAAGCTGCTGGGAAACCAAAACAAGAATGACGGGGAAGTGCAAGAGAAGCGCTTTAATAATTAAAGATGTTGTAAACAAGACCCCCCCTTCCCATACGTTTCTTAGGAGCATGGATGAGAATAATGCTTGTTATAGTTTTTTTTTGTTGTAAATAAGACTGATTCTATTAAGAAGAAAACACATATAGTACAATCATAGCTTGCAAGCAAGAGAAGCTGAGAAGTAGGGGAGCTGGGAGTGATAGACTTTCAATATCATTCCGAGATAATAGAGAGAGCAACAAGATAACAAGGATAGCAGAAAATAGAGAGCTGGACAAAGGTATCTACCCAGATTGGGTGGAAACTGTCAAACAACATTTTTCCCCTCTTTTCTTACTAACTTTGACCCAGCCATTGGCACTTTGCTGGGCATGAACCAATTGTAGACTATTCTGCACTGAAGGAGGAATTTCCTTATCAGAATTAGAGGAAGATGATACATGAGTGTGTTTCTGAGAGAACGGAGGGGTAGAGGGATCCTCAAGGCTGGCTAAAGGAGTTTCCATCATAGTCTCAACATTCTCTCCATTTGCTTCAGAATCTTCCTCATCTGAGCCCGAGTAATTAGTGTCATCCATGGCGGGGGGGGGGGATCACATGGATTCCAACTCTTGGATTTGGGTTTGCGATTGATATTATGATTTTTGTCAAGGAACTTGGCACATGTGTTTTGGAGATGCCCCGTATGATGAAATGGCGGCATCGGAAGGCAGTATTCTCATAATCTAAGATTTGAGTCCAATGAAAGTCCTTGAATTTGAGGATGATCTGATCCGACAGCCCTTTGTTGATGTCTATTTCCACACATAATCTGTTGTAAGTGTAAATTCCTTTCTCCCTTTTTGAGGTATCTGTAGCGAGGTAACGGCCTAAGGTATCCCCAATTCCTAAGAAGACAGAGAAGTGCCAAAGATGCGTTGGAAGGTTCAGGAGCCTGACCCAAATGGGAAGCTTGGTGACGACTGTTGGCCGGATAAATCGATCTTGTGGACAAGATCGATCTCCCTAGTGTCAGAAGACAATCTAGCAACAAACAAACAACTAAGCTTCTCTTTCTCTAGGTATATTCATTTTACAAATAAATTCTATGAAGGTGTTTATCCTACCTTAGATCCAAATGCTTATTTGTAACTGTAGTTATTCCGTCGCATTAGTAGTTCTTCCGTTGCAACAATAGTTCTTCCGTCCCAAGAAGAGTTCTTTCGTCCCAAGAAGAGTTATTTTGTCGACCTGCAATCACAAACAAGAAAATATTAATAGCACCTACATAACAAATAATCATAAAACATACCTATCATAGTGATCAAGGAATCTATGAAATAAATGATCAAATGACAGCTTATTGAAATAAATAATCGAACGACAATTTATTAAGAAAAAAAAAACTTGATTATATTAATCTTAAAATAACAGAAGAACCTTAAAACCTTAGCCTTGATGTTTGAAAGGCCTTCCTAGGGTCCGAAGCAGGAGTCTCCTCTACTTTGATAAGTCTTGCACTCTTCCTCTAGGAGCATGAAGAGGTATGTGATCTTTCCTCTCAAAAGCTCAGCAAAAAGAAGTCTAAATCTCAAGAACACTTCAAATCAATCACACATAAATCTTAAACTATAATTCTCAATCTCCAAAATCTAACCATTTGAGGCTACCCAATGCCTCCTTTTATAGAGCATATGAGGAGGTTAGGATTCCACTTTTGTAGGCATAGAATCCTCCTTCAAAGGGATAGACTCCTCACATCAAGGGATTAGTTCCTTAAGGTGAGGGATACATGCACCTTATCAAAGCGTACTCATCCCCAAAATTATCATCTAGAACCTTCTAGAATTGACCTCAAACCAACTTTTTAACTTTACTTTCTCGCCTTTTTGAGTTTGGAGGGGGTACGCAGGCATTCTTAAGGAAAACTGCGTTCTAGAATGTAGGTAAGCCATGCACTATCTGCGTACCCAAGCCAAGAACAGAGGCAGGCTTCATGTTACATGCGTACTCATTCTTTCAGAGGTTTTTAGGGTTTTTCTTCTTGTTTCAGGGCTTGACATGAGGAGTAAAGGTTGTAAGACTTGCAGATGAGGTATGTATGAGTGTTAATGAGCTCATACAGTTAGCAGAATGTAAAGGTGATAGTTTTTAGTGTAGCAATGACTGTCGTAGAGGGATCAAAGTCTGGAAACCAAGGGGTGAGGAAAAGCCTAGCTGATCCCCAAAACCAAGGGCCTCCCGTTAAGGCTTTCTGGTAGTCTTCGTTGGAGGAAAAAGCCATAATGAATAAGCCCTTCGAGCATAAGAAGACTTTGTTCTTCTTAGTCCAGTTGGAGTGGATCCACTGGTGTAAATATGCTGTATGAGGCCATAGGCCGTTAAACCTGCATATGATCATGGTTTCTGCAAATGTCTGGTAGTGATCGGCAAGCGCAGGATGAGAGAATTCAATAGAGGGAATTTCCTCCATTTTATCCACCACAAATGGCTTGGGAACCACAGTTGGTGGGGTAGATTTCATAGAGGGGTGTGCATGGAAAATATTTTTATGGACTACCTCTTTGTATGAGAAAGCCAAAGAAGAGGAAGTCTTCTCCAATGCCCCTCCTCTAAGATGTAGGGAAACCACAATAGAAGAATCTATTTGAATGCAGTAAAAGGAGAGGGGGAGAGGGTCCTCAAGCTGTTTACCTTTATACAGCAATCTCTGGAGAGAAGAGGGAATCCCTAGCCGGAGTTCAAGGTTGCATGAAAGATCATGCACTAGATCTGTTGCACGCACCCATTGCAGCATTGTTTTTCTAGAGAGGAGTGATATTTGGATCTGAAATGCAGAGCGAAAGTGATCTAAAGTTCCCTGCTCCCCCAATCTAGATGGTAACTGAGATGTGCACGAGCCTTGTTTGTCTAGATTCGCCAGTATTTGAGCATTGACCGAACTTGGACGAGGAGCACAGTCACAGTCAATGTGTACTGCCAACATTGGTACCTCTGCAGGCATAACTGACAGGTTCGAGAAGCAGATCTGCTGCTTTCTTACGGCAGAGGTGAAATCTGTGGGATCTTCAGGGTGGATCTTATTTGCATTGTGAGTAACTGTAAAGGCGGCTGATTCAAAGCCGTCTGGAACATTTGCAAGGAATGCATTTGCCCAGATAGTGGCATCATCTATGCCAAGGAAAGCCCTGTGCAGAAGCTTGCTAACCTGCAGATTCAAGTCTGGAACCCAGTCGATGTGTGTTGCCAGCGTTGGTACCTCTACAGGCAGATCTGGCAGGTTCGAGAAGTATATCTGCTGCTGGCTTACTGTTGAGGTGAAATCTATGGGATCTCCAGAGTGGATCTTATTTGCATTGTGAGCAGTTGTAAAGGCGGCGGCTTCAAAGCCATCTGGATCATTTGCAGAGAATGCAGCCGCCCAGACGGCGACATCATCTATTTCGTGAAAAGCCTTGTGTAGAAGCTTGCAATCCTGCAGATTCAAGTCTGCAATCTGGTTCTTGAGCAGAAGGCGGCCAACTCTTTGAGAGGTCGAGTCGGCGCAAACCAAAAAAGCAAAGTTGCAAACCCTAGACACTTATTTTTCCATCGCTCCGCCGTTTCAATATAATCGGTTCCCCCCTTCGCTATATTCATCCACCACTTCTTAATTATTGCATTTTCAATGGTTGTTATAGTTATGAATATATATTATAATCAATTTTTTCATGTTCTGGTTCAGCGTGGCAATCTTAACATTTTTTTGTTGAAGCTGTTAAGATACCCAACTCACTCTTTTTTGTTTCGTCATTTTGGATATTTTAAAAATGAGCATGTTTCTTTTAATATGAAACCAAATATTTCTGCATATTTTCGCTTTATTTTATATCTCATTCAGTCTGAATCACACAATACTTGTATATCAAATAATGCTACCACACCTGGTTAGACTATACATATTGTGGTTACATATATCCCACCTTCTTTCAAGATATAAATTGATGTCTTTCCTTCTCTATGTTTTTACCTGTTTCCGTTTGTTAGTTATCAAACTAGAAAAGATACTAAACCTAGAGGGGAATGGAGGAAAAATTAAAGTTACAATATATGGATATACCCTCTTCCATGTGATATCTTCCATGACCTAAAGACACTCTTTGGTTTCGTTTCCTTCATGCCATGTTACGTTCTTTTCACTTGGTATGCGTGTCCAAGTATATGAAGGAGAGTATAAAATAACTCAGGAAGCCATTGAAGTGTTCTTTAAAGGATTTGTTTTTTTCCAAGACGTGTCTTGGTATATTCCTTCATAAGTATATTGAAAAAATTCCCTTTGAAGCATAGCTCAAAATTCCATTTATCTATGAAAAAAATACCTGTAGATCATTGGAACTCCATGTTGTTAATATTGGACAGATTTTGGAAAGTTTAAGGCATTTTATCTGGCATGTAGATGAAACCCCTTTAGACACTAATTTCATGTTTCCAATATTTTGGACCCTTGGGTATCTATTTCTTGTGGTTTCTAATGATAGATTTATAATAAAAAGATTGATTGTAATGATCAAAACATTCATATACAACCAATAAATACCTCATAATCTGCGATAAGAATATGTTTAGATGCTTTTCTAGCTCAAAATAAAATAAAATTAGGATAATCTCAACTTAAAAGTTTGATCCATAATTTATAGGAAATATTCCATATAGGCTTAAATTGACACACAAATAATTCAATTTTTCCACAGGGGAATCCATGTAATTGAATAAACGAACCTTGACTACACAACATCCAACCAAACCCAGCTTGTGTGATCAACAAAAAAATGATAAAAACTTATTGGTCAAATGAATAGGACTCAATAGCTGTAAGTGAATCCATAACTCAATGGCCTAATGTTGGATGTGTCCCACAGCCATACTAAGTCTCACTAATGGACTGCCTTAAACTATTTTCATTTTTGACCTTCCTTGCTTAAGTTTTCTCTGTTTCAAAATAACATGATTGACTTCAAATAAAACAACCTTCAGAAATGATTTGAAATGTTTAGCCCTTTGAGAATACCAAGTAAGACCAAAAAACAACTCCACATCTTGAAAGCCATGACGTTAAGAAAATACATTATTTCAATACCCTGAAATATACATGGAAATGAAGATAATAGAATTTCAGGTAGGGAAGATAAATATGTCATAACAAAACTCTGATATATAAGCACAGTCTTCAATTCCATTGTTTTTTAGGTCAAGTACTATCTCCACATTAAAGCATTTTATAAGGTTACTCTAAAACTAAAGGCTTTCTCCAATTAATTAAAGGAAAAATTTAAGGCCTAAAAATTGAACCTAAAGTGGTTGAACATCCATAGGATTTTAATCTGTCTATTGAGTGTTAACTTCTACAAGTTCTATAGGCAGAGTCTGTACAGGGCCAGGTAGCCTCTGGATCTCATCTTTTATGAAAGGTGACATATCTAGTAAATGCCCCTATAATCAGTCTTTGGAACAGATCTAAATAGAAATTCTTCATTTTAATTTCCATAAACCATAACCACTTTAAGGAAAATCACGTACATGTGTCATTTCTCCCATACATGTGCCATTTATCCCATAAACTCTTAAGGAAAACTTTAAATCATGTGTCATTGGATTTTTCCCATTAACTTTAAAGCATGTGTCATTTCTCAAGGCTTTCTCCCATTAATTCAAGGCAAACTTTAAGGCCTAAAAACTGAAAGTAGCTGAACTTCCATAGGATAGGATCCCCCAAACTCAAGTGGAGTAAAATGTAAAATGTTAAAAGTGGAGTGTTTTATGATGTAATGGATATTAATAATCTAGATTGACATGGCTGTATTGAACTTCCATAGGATAGGATCCCCCAAACTCAAGGAGATTAAAATGTAAAATGTTAAAAGTGGAGTGTTTTATAATGTAATGGATCTTAATAATCTAGATTGACATGGCTGTATTTTATTAATGTACCTAAATTTACACCTTCCATGTTGCTTTATTCTTGTAAAATGTTAAAAGTGGAGTGTTTTAGGATGTAATGAATATAAATAATCTATTTTGTGTTAAATATAATGTAACGGATCTTAATAATATAGATTGACATGGCTGTATTTTATTAATGTACCTAAATTTACACCCTCCATATTGATTTATTCTTGTAAAATGTTAAAAATGGAGTGTATTAATGTACCTAAATTTACACCTTCCATATTGCTTTATTCTTTTAAATGTTAAAAGTGGAGTGTTTTAAGATGTAAGGGATATAAATAATCTAGATTGACATGGATATAGTGATATGATGATAGTGTAGGTTGCTGTTGAAGTTGTAAAATTCTTGTACATATCTATTATTATAAATTATTAAACAATTTGATAAATGCTAAATCATACTTCTTGTTATTGCCTAAATCTACCTCAGGTTGAAAAAGGCAGAGTTCAGGGTAACATCAAACCATGCTCAGTCTGGTAGCTAGCCCTACCAGAACAGGAGAGGGCTCTCTCCGGGTCAATCTCAGCAAAAATAATCGAAGGGGCTTGAGATGACTTGAAATAAAAGCTAATTTTAGGCTAGGTATATAAGTAAAGAGTTTGATTGTGTTTTTGGGGGTTTTTGTTGGATCAAAGGGAAAGGCAGTTTTGGGTGTGGGGATAAGGCCTAGTTTTTGCAGAGTTCTGATTGGGGCAAGGAAGGCAATTGTTTTGATGCTTTAGATTGAATGAATGGATGTTTCAGACCAGTAAGGAGTTGAAGATGGAAAGAGGCTTTCAAGAATCCTCTTCAAATAGATGAAAACATGGAAAATTAAACAAAACTGAAGGCAGAGCAAAGAAAGCTAATGAATTCCACCTTTAACACTCATTTGTTTAATTTAAGAGGAAATGAGAAGAGAAATGATACACATAAAAATCAGTGAAATTGCAATTACAAAGAGAAAAACACCATCAAAACACAGAGCCACATGGATCCCAAAGAGTGCTGCAAACCTTTGTCTATTCCTTTGCCAAAATTGCAGAGATGAATGTACAATGAAGTGCCAAGCAATCCCAAGTGTCCAACCCTGAAAAATTACTGAAGAAATACATGATATAGACAATCCTAACCCATTCCCATGCCTCTAGGGATCGATCTCATTATTCTAGGAGTTGTTTCAACCATATCTAAACTAGGAACTAGAAAATAGGCAATGAAACAACTTGCCTCTATATGCTAGGAAACTGATCCATTCACTTACATTTCACCTTTTGTTGAATGAATCTAATATAATGAGTAAAAATGTGCCAAAATTACATCATGGTCATGAAATTAAATCAAGGTACATTAAGAGTTACATGAAAAAGTCAAACTGGCCAAAACTAGGCGAAATTATGAGATGCTGAGTGAAAAATAGGCCAAATTTCTCTATGTGCCGTGCCTGAAATCTCTATGCGTAACACAGGTTTGAGGCTGATTTTGAGGCCCTTATCGAAGTCCAAATTGAGCGTAGAATAGCTTGGTGGAAAGCCCTGCCTGTCTACCTTCCAACCCAAGTGGAATTTCTAGATTTCGTTGCCATTTTCCCCTCAAAAAGTTCAATCTCCCAACACTGGTTCCTGTGTGTGCAAAAAGTGGCAGAAAGGCCATTTTTAGGGTGTTTTTGACCCTTTAGGCAACCCAGAACTTGATGAAATCCTTAGGTAATCCATAGGAACGCATAAATTTTGATGAAAAATCCAAAAATGCAAAGTTTTCCTCTAGAAGAGCTGCCAATTATAAGCGCGCGCCAAGTGGCGCTACGCGTCGGGCAGGAAAATCTATTTTTAGGCCCAAAAATTTGAAATTGACAAAAATTTTCCAAAATTTCTTGAAATTTGGGCTAAAGGTCCCTCATCAAGCACTATTTTGGGCCAAAGAAGATTCGACCAAAATTTTGAGCCTATCATGCCTTTTGTGATGCTTTAGTGCCCTCCTTAGCCTTGCCTTCAGGGTCTTGATCCTCGCTTTGCAAACATGATGTTGCGCCCAATAATGGTTCTTCATGTGTCTGAGCATGTTATTTTCCTTGTTTGCCTTCTCCAACAGCTTCTCAAGATCAATTTTAACCCTCTCAAGCCAAGTCTCTCTATCAGCCTCAATCTCCCGCTCAATGGGTGTCATCTCTATTGGGCTTCTTCGGCCAATTTTCCGATTCTCACGGATGTTTTGCAACTCTATGACTGTCTGTTGATCCTCCAACTACTTGTTCCATTTCTCCAAGTATTTTATGATCCATTGAGCTCTCTGCAACTTGTCGGTCAATGTGTCGATCTTAGCCTTCTGCTCCTGAATTATCTCTCTCAACTTTGAGCTTGGAGAGCTCAAATCCTCATCAATCAATATGAAATCAGTATCCTGGCCTCCTGAAGGGACCTCATCTTGTATAGGCCTCTTACCTCTATCCTGTACCTATACCTGTGCTACTGATGATGGCAACGAGACCCCTTCCACCCCCAGTGGAGATAGTACTTGTCGGGATGCTGCAAATAATACTCTGGTGCCTCTCTGATAAGTAACATATACTGGCACACTGATGGGTTCTGTCTCAGGACCTTTAGGCTGATGTGAAGGTTCACCTGCATCATGGACAATCTCCAGAGGAGGCTGAGGGGCTGTGAAGAAGTCATGGGAAATGAAATCTTCCCATGTGATGCCCTGCAATCCAAGATGTTGTACAACAACAATCTTGATGAGTGCATAGTGATAAATACTGTTGTACTGCTACTCAGGAGTCTTCTTCTGCACAAGAGTGGTCATTCTCTCAATGTTCCGGCACATGAAATAAGGAATTTTGATCATCCTCACTCTAGTGAAATGCATCAATAACCTAATGTGGTATGCATAGAGGCGTGAGAACCGGCCCTCACAACTGAAGTATCTGATAATGAGTCTCATCAAAGGCGCATAGGATTCCTTCAGAAACCGGAATGGGAATACCCTGCTGAGTTGTCTCACATAGCTAGGCCTAATGTATGGTTCATAATGCACTCTATCCACCTGCTATCTCTTGTTCCACTGTTCACCCACATTCGGTATTCTGGTTGCTTGAGAAATGGTTTCCGGTGTCAAAGTGAAATTTACACCAGCAAGAGTTACCTGACCATCATGCAAATGTATCACAAACAACCGAGCCAACTCCTGATGATGCTGAATCCGAGCAATCATCTCACAATATTGATAGCATGATTGCTCTCGAAAACATGCCATGGCAAGTGGGCAGGCCTGCAATTGATTCAATGAGGTGGGCTCTTCTCTTAGATGTTTGCCACCTTTACGAGGCCTTCTTGGTGCATGTAGCTCAGTGCTAGAATCACTATTTCTGTCATATGATGAATCAGTGTCTGTCTCCATAATATCCATGCAAGGTGTATGTTTGGCTTGTTGGAAAATGGGAATTTGGTTTTTTTTTTCTTGATTGCCAAATATTGTCAAAGGGGAGGGACTGTGGGAAAAGTAAGACAGTGGGGACAATGTGACTCAATCAAGTGAAATTAGAGGTGTAGGGACAGTTGTTTGGACTTGGGGTGTGGGAATTTTTGACAAATGAAATGAAATGATTTTATGGATAGGGAAATGGGCTTAGGAGTGAACGACCTTGGGGATGTAAGGGAAATGAAAAATGGATTATAATGATAATATAACACTGATGGGAAAGGAACAACAGATAGGGAAATAGAGTTGGGGTATTTTGGCACCAAAATCAAATTTTAAAACTCAAATTCAAACCCTAAGGGAGCAATTTTTACAAAAGGATAGGGTTTTAATTTTGACATTAAAAATTCTCAAACCAATCTTTGAAACCACACCAAACACTATTCAATGGAAATTGCAAGATGATTTGACTTACACAGAGCAGAGGAGACCGTTTCGTTTGATGTTTAAGAGAGATAGCAAGAAATTTTGAGTTTCAGCCCTGTGCGCTGCGCGTATAACCCAATGCGCCGCGCCTTCCTTGTGCGTTGCGCCAGTTCAAATTTGTATGGTGAAAAATGGCCCTATGCACCACGAAAACTATGTGCGCCGCGACCTCCAACCAGTGCGCTGCGACCCTGAATCTCACCCACAGTCGGTCCTCCAAAATTGGTTTTTGATCTTCCACGACTTAACACGGCTTCTTTGAGGATTTTTTTTGCAAATGAATTGTTGAATGGTGAAAATATCTTATATATAAAAAAGGATTTTGATTTTTCATTTAGAAAACCCACTTTTGTAATGTTGCAGAATTTGGCACTTTCACATTTTAACATAAACTCTGCTTTTGCTTCCACTTTGATTTTTTAGCTGAATGACGAAACTCTTGTCTATTTTTTGCAGGGATGGCAGGCATGTAATTTGGCAAAGGCGACCATGGCTGCGCCTGAAGAACTTCACAACTGAAAAAAATTTGAAATTTACATTACATTTATTACAAAGGATGAATTTGACGATTTTTCTTCAAAACAGAGTTTTGAAGAAGAATCATGATCAAGAATTATGACGATGAAATTTTGCACTGAAAACCTTATTTGAAACTTCCTCATGTGCCTGTTGACATTATTAGACATTTTTAAGACTAAAGTTGCGAAACCCTAGACCTAGTGGGACTAAAAACCCTAAAATGACTATTTGGCAAACATGAGGCCAAACATGACTGTAAATGACTTTAAAATTGATTTTGATAAACATACATGGATCAGCAAGTACATGACATGAGGGATATGAGAGAAAAGGCCCTTCCATTAGATGATCCATGCTCCTAATGGAATGTAGCTGACTGAACTGAATGAGACACCTAAAATGAATTGCAACAAAAGAGATTTTGATCTCTTACGGAGGGATGAAGAGACTGACTCTAACACTTCTTATTAAGGACATAACTAATTTATGATGATAGTGTAGGTTGATGTTGAAGTTGTTAAATTCTTGTACATATCAAGGATGAATGGTAGTACAAGCCAAAAATGACATTATTATAAATTATTAAACAATTTGATAAGTGCTAAATCATACTTCTTATTAAGGAAATAACTAACTTGTAAGTTGGAATTTTTTTCTTAATGTTCTTAGCCTATTTATAGATGTCAAAATAAAGGTTTCTAGATGTGATTTCTCCCATAAATTTCACGACAAACAAAATTCTAAGCCAAACAAAATTCTAAGGAAAAATAAATTCTAAGGCAAACCTTGTACATGTCATTTCTCTCACAAACTCATAAAGGTGTGACATTTGACATATGTCATTTCTATGTCATTTCTCTGTCATTTCTATGTCATTCCTCCCAAAAACTATAAGACAATATCATTTCTCCCATATACTATAATGCAAAATTTAAGGAAAACTATGTACATGTCATTTCTATCTTAAACTTAAGGCAAGGAAAACTTTAAGGCATGTCATTTATAGATCTGGTTTCTCCCATAAAATTAAGGCAAACCATGGACATGCAATTTTTCCCACAAACTAAAGGCTTTTTCCCATAAATTCAAGTCAAACTTTAAGGCCTAAAAACTTAAAGCGGCTGAACTTCCATAAGATTTTGAACTTCCATAGGATTTCAGTCTATCTATTGAGTGTTAAGTTCTATAAGTTCTAAAGGTAGAGCCTATAAAGGGTCAGGTAGCCTCTGGATCTCATATTTTCTGAAAGGTGACATATCCAGTAAATGCCCCTACAGTCAATCTCTCGAACATATATAAATAGAAGTTCTTCATTTTAATATCCATAAACTACAACCACTTTAAGGAAAATTTTGTACATGTGTCATTTCTCCCATAAATTCTTAGGAAATGTTTTTAAAGCATGTGTCATGTTGGCTTTCTCCCATTAACTTTAAATCATGTGTCATTTCTCAAGGCTTTCTCCCATTAATTCAAGGAAAAATTTAAGACCTAAATGTGAACCTAAAGTAGCTGAACTTCCGTAGGATAGGATCCCCCAAACTCAAGGCATCCTCCCTTTAATTCAAGGAAAATTTTAAGGCCTAAAAACTGAACCTAAAGTAGCTGAACTTCCATAGGATAGGATCTCCCAAACTCAAGGCTTTCCCTCATTAATTCAAGGAAAACTCTAAGGCCTAAAAACTGAACCTTAAGTGGCTGAAATTCCATAGGATTTTAGTTTTTTTGTTGAGTCTTAACTTCTACAAGTTCTAAAGGAGTATGTAAAGGGCCAGGTAGCCTCTAGATCTCATGCTTTCTTAAGGCATGTAAAGGGCCATGTAGCCTCTAGATCTCATTCTTTCTTAAGGCATGCCATTTCATGTAAAGGGTCATGTAGCCTCTCATAGGATTTCGAACTTCCATAGGATTTTAGTCTGTCTGTTGAGTGTTAAATTATACAATTTCTAAAGCCAGAGTATATAAAGGGCCAGGTAGCCTCTGGATCTCATCTTTTCTCAAAGGTGACATATCCAGTAAATGCCCCTACAATCAATATATGGAGTAGAAATAGAAGTTATTCATTTTAATATCCATAAAACACTACCACTTGAAGGTAAACCTTGTACATGTGTCATTTCTCCCTGCTCCCATGAAATTTTGGGAAAAATTTAAGGCATGTGTCATTTCTATTTTATTTCTCCCATAAACTATAAGATAATTTTTCATTTCTCCCACAAATTCATAAAGGTGCAAATTTTGACATAAATTCATCAACCAGTACCGCTAGTTGTTTTAGTACGTGCATAAAATAATTTTGTAAACCATGTAAATGTCATTTCTCCCACAAACTAAAGGCTTTCTCTCATTAATTCAAGGCAAAATTTAAGGCCTAAAAATCGAACCTAAAGTGGTTGAACTTTCATTGGATTTTGAACTTCCACGGGATTTTAGTCTGTCTGTTGAGTGTTAACTTCTACAAGTTCCAAATGCAGAGTTTGTAAAGGGCCAGGTAGCCTTTGCATCTCATATTTTCTCAAAGGTGACATATCCAGTAAATTCCCCTACAATCAATCTCTAGAACATAAATAGAATTTCTTCATTTTAATATCCATAAACCACTACCACTCTAAGGTAAACCTTGTACATGTGTCATTTCTCCCTTCTCCCATAAAATTTTAGGCAAACATTAAGGCATGTGTCATTTCTATTTCATTTCTCCCACAAACTCATAAAGGTGTGACTTTTGACATAACTTCATCAACCACCACAACTAGTTGTTTTAGTAAGTGCATAAAATAATTTTGCAAACCATGTAAATGTCATTTCTCCCACAAACTAAATGTGTATCCAGTAAATGCCCCTATAGTTAATCTCTGGAATAGAAATAGAATTTCTTCATTTTAATATCCATAAACCACTACAAATTTAAGGAAAACCTTGTACATGTGTGATTTCCCCCTTCTCCCATAAAATTTTAGGCAAACTTTAAGGCATGTGTCATTTCTATTTCATTTCTCCCACAAACTCATAAAGGTGTGACTTTTGACATAACTTCATCAACCACCACAACTAGTTGTTTTAGTAAGTGCATAAAATAATTTTGAAAACCATGTAAATGTCATTTCCCCCACAAAATAAAGGCTTTCTCCCATTAATTCAAGGAAAAATTTAATGCCTAAAAACTAAACCTAAAGTGGCTAAACTCTTATAGGATAGGATCCCCCAAACTCAAGGCTTTCCCCCATTAATTCAAGGTAAAATTTAAGGCCTAAAAATTGAACCTGAAGTGGCTGAACTTCCATAGGATTTTAGTTTGTTGGTTGAGTCTTAACTTCTACAGGTTATAAAGTAGTCTGTAAAGGGCTAGGTAGCCTCTGGGTCTCATCCTTTCTTAGGGAATGTAAAGGGATAGGTAACATCTGGATCTCATCCTTTCTTAAGGCATGTCATTTCTAGATGTGATTTCTGCCATAAATTTTAAGGCAAACTTTCATGCAAACCATGCATGAACCATGTATATGTGTCATAAATCTCCCTTAAAATCTAGGAAATGCAATCTTTAACGCATCTCATTTCTAGATGTGAATTCTACCATAAAAATTAAGTCAAACTTTAATATAGACCATGCACATGTCATTTATCTCATACACATGTGTCATTTCTCCCATGCATTTGTAATAAATGTTAATTTAATATATTTTTATTGAATTTGTTTTTTTTCAGGGATAAAAAAACCCACTAAATATGGTTGAAAAATGGATATTGTGCATAGATGTTTCTTGCTATCCCAATCCAGAGATAGCAGTGATTACATACGTACTTTACAATATTGCAACTAGCAAGGTCGTCCAAAGGAAAATGAATATACTGTGAAGAAAAAAAAAGAATGAGGCATATTATATTGCATTGATAGAAGGCTTGGGAACAACTAGGAAGTATGGATCAAATGGAATTGTAGTTTTCACCAATTATGAACTTATGTGCAACTAGATAAAAGGTATGTACCAAGTTAAGAAGGAGAGGCTAAAACAACAACATGGAAAAGTAAACAATATTTTTAGCCAATTTAAATTTTTTAGTATAAGACATTGTAAAAATGTGAATAAGATGTATGCTGATCTATTGCGTGGGGCAATGCCAATTCAGGATTCATCTATCAAAGATGAATTAATATATGAATTAGAATTATACGAGGCAATGCTAATTCAAGATTCATCTCTCAAAGATGAATTAGTTTTGAGATGCTCTTCCTCAAAAATGCAAGATTCATCACTCAAAGATGAATTAGTGTTGAGACGCTCTTCTTCAAAATTTATTGATGGACATTGTAACATATCTTCGACATGTGTGTGTTTTGTACTTATAAATGCGTCTTTTTTAATGACCATGTGTTTTTTTCAAATATATACCAAGTGTGCTCCCACCACACCATGTAAAATGAAACTTGGTGAAATTCACATTTTTATAAAATTAAAATGTGAGGACTTCAACAAATTTTTGTTTAAATAGAGTTTCACGCTTTTTTTTAATGACCACATGTTTTTTTCAATTTTATACCAAGTGTGCTCCCACCATGTAAAGCACAATTTAGTGAACTTAACATTTTTATAAATTTTTTGCTTGAATTGATTTTCACACATTAATTAGTGCTTTGAAAGTTGTGTTTTATATAATTTGTGTACACTAAATTACATTGATTTTCTGAAATTTATTTTGAATTTATTTTAAATAGTAATTTAAAAAAATAATAATAAATGTCCACTGTAGATATATATATCATGGAGGATGAACAATGAAGATCAATAGAATCCCATATCACTACGAAAGAGGGGGATTCGAGGATTGAGAGATGTTCTTGGTACTTAAATATAATCTTAAATCTCCATACATATACATACATATGCGTACATATGGAATTGATTTTTTAAATTTTATGATTTAAATTAGTGGTTAATAAGTTTCATTTTATTTTTATTTTTTAGGAGCTAATAGGACAAGGGCCTCTACTCCATCTATGGAGCATGCCCATGGTTCACACAATTTAATCAATGAATATGTACATGTATTTATATGTATGAATGTATTTTTGAAATGATTATAAATTCATATATTTTTATGAAGCTTCTCTCTTGTCTCGTGAGGTTGCTGGTGGTTCACATTCCCTTGGAGGGCCATCAATAAGTGCTAGCAGATTGCGTGAAGGTGGTGATATGCATTCCCCCAGAGGCCAATCAACGAATGGTCATGTTGGTTCTCAAATAATAGGTGGTCGCTTTGGTTTCGAGCAGGGTTGTTCTGGTTCTCAACAATCTCAGGGAGGGCAAGATGCTAGCCAACCACATCGAGGTGGCCATCAATTTGAATATTATTTTCATTCAATTTGTACAAATTTGTTTACATGTGTTTTTTTAATATAAAATTTTTTATATATTGATGCAGAGGCTGAAAATGCTGCTCCAAATGTTGCTCAAAAAAGATGTAGGGCAGAACGCATCATTCAAGAAGAAGGTTGTCCACCAACTATGAATTATCCGTCCAACATTTTCTGATATACCTGGGGAAACAAACATTCACTGATGCACCTTAGAAAGGTGTCAACATCTTCATGCAAAATTGAAGAGAGATATCATGGCTTTGACTCTATCTACTGAGGGTCGACAAAGCCTGGAAATAGTTACACACTCTTTAAGAGAACTAGTAGATGTATACTGAAAGCTTTGCCCAACCATTGATACTTTTTTAGAAGTGATGAGAAAAAGAAAAGAAACAGTGATGGGTCCCGATAAATGGGAGGTTGTTAAACAAACAGTTACAATAAAAATGGCCAATTCTATGTTTAATTTCAAATAAGGGTCGGAAATAAATATGCTTAAGGTGAAATATTTCAAGCACCCTCATATAGATCGATATTTGTATGATAGACACCTTGCAGCCTATGGAAGACTCCCATGGAACGAAGAGGTTCCGCTTTATTTTGAAATTTTATTTTATGCATAATTATTTTTGCAAATGAAACCCAATTACAATGACCTTCCCTCTGAATTTTTTGGTCCTATGAAAGTTCGATTGTGTGACCGTACGGGCACTAGGCGTGATGTTGAGTTTCGACACCTTGAGGCACCATTGGTTAGTCGACCTCTTTGTGTCGAAACTTTGCGGTCAGAGATGAATGCCACTTCTAAAATTAGTCGAGAAGCAAGGGATGCCATCATTGACAATGTTCACAGTGGATTGGGTGGAGTCGATGTTTGTTTGAATCGATAAAGAGCATGTGAGAATACACACACTAATTTTGTGTATTATACAGATGAAGATGAATTGTCGCAATGGTTGGTAGGACCTAATTTTTCATGAGGAAGAGGGAATGGGAATGGTATGTGTTAAAGGATAGGGTTAAATTATTTTAACACATGTACAATTTGTAATAAATATATCTATACATACATTTATTTGTATACATTAATCTAACAAAAATGTATCATTATATATTAACACCATTTGCAGTTGTCACGTTTGATAAATGAAGAAAATGTTAATATCATGGTCGGAGCCTCCAGTTCAAACAATCAAGATGGGTCTCACCATTAATCATACAATCAAGATGGTTCTCACCATCAAGATATGTTGGCAAATGTTAGAGTTTTTTAAGTGAACACATGATGATGTATAATTATTTTTTATCTATTATTATATATATCGATACATGATGAGATATTTTAAAAATAAATAATTGTGCACACATGTACATGTACATATATATAATAATTTTTTTTAACTGATTCCAATTCCATCTAATGTTTTTGGGATGGAGGCACCTTCTTCTTCCTTGGGAGATGTGCCAAATCCACCATCACAAGTATGAAAAAATTTTCACTTTTAAAATTTTATGTTTTTAAGCTATATATTCCACCTTAAAAAGTTCCATTAAAAATGAGATATATTTAGATCTTGAGTTATTTTAAATTTTTTGAATTTTAGCTTTTTGGAGATTTTCTTTCTGAGCCACTCTTAGGAGATGTGCCAAATCCACCAGCACAAGTATTCAATTTTTCACTTAAATATATATATGTTTTTAAGTTATGTGTTATAAATTGAAGTTTAAAAGTTTTATAATAAATTGAGATCTAGAGATCTTGAGTTATTTTAAATTTTTTGAATTTTAGGTTTTTGGAGATTTTCTTTTGGAGCCTCTCTTAGTAGATGTGCTAAATCCACCAGCATAAGTATTCAAATTTTCACTTAAATATACGTTTTTAAGTTATAATTTATAAATTTAAGTTCAAAAGTTTTATTATAAATTGAGATCTTGATATTGAGTTATTTTACACTTTTAAATTTTTTGAATTTTAGGTTCCTATAGAGGATTTATTTTTTCCATGGACTCTAGCGATGGAGATAGGAACATCCACACCATTTCAACCATTTGAACAAGTTGTCTAAATTTTTTTAAATATTATTGAAAATAATTTTATATATGCATTTTCATTTGAAATTTTTTAATATATATATATATATATATATATATATATATATATATATATATATATATATATTGTACAGTTTATTGTTGAAGATGTTCCTATGGGGGAAGCTTTAGTAGATGAGCAAAAAATGGAGAGGGAACTTCATGAGGTATTGCATGATTTTTTTTTTTACATTTTGTTTTTTACATGAAGTTTTGTATATTCTCACTCAATTTTAAAAAATTAAATTTTAATGTTTGTACACATTGTCTACAGGTTCCCCATGCTTCGCAGGATAGCTCGAGGATCGTGACATTGCTGGGAGAGACACCACATCCATATTTATTTGATGGATGATGCACATGCACATGTGAAACATTATATTTTAATAGATATAGGCTTAAATTTACTTTTTTATATATAGTCTTATCTAGATGAAGGCATATATAACTTGATACTTGATACTTGATACTTTTGAGATCTACAAATTTTGGACATATTTTATGTGAACTACATTTGGTACATGTGAACGTGATATATAATGTTCTTAAAACTTAAGTTTTGGATGGTTGAAATAATTTTGGCCATGTGTGAAGTAATGTTAGTGTTATATAATTTGTTTTGTTTTTAAAGCTCAAGTTTTGGATGGCTGAACTACATTTTGCACGTGATGTGAAGTAATGTTGTGTTATAATTTTTTTTGTTTTTAAAATTCAAGTTGTCGTTTTCCAAACAAAAAGAAATTCACATGAATATATGTACATGTACATATGATTTAAGTACATGTTTGAATCTATATGTTAAAACTATTTAAGTACAATATCTATCTATATATATATATATATATATATAAACAATCATAAGATTCTAGGTCCTGTTAGATGTGTCAAACACTCATAAAATTTTAAAAATGAATTCTATAATATATATATATCCAGTATGTGTAACATTTTTCATCAATGCATGTATAGAAAATCTAATTTTAATTAATTCCATTATAGAACATATATCCAGTACGTACAACATTTTTCATCAATGCACATAGAAAAGCTACTTTTAGTTAACTGCATTCTATAACATATATATCTAGTACTTCAACATTTTTCATCAATGCAAATAGAAAAACTACTTTCAGTTAATTGCATTCTAGAACATATATATTCAGTACGTGAAGCATTTTTCATCAATGCACATGGTAAAACTACTTGAATAGTTAATTTCATTCTAGAACATATATATATCCAATACGTGTAACATTTTTCATCAATGCACATAGAAAATATACTTTCAGTTAATTTCCTAGAACATGTATATATCCAGTACGTACAACATTTTTCATCAATGCACATAGAAAAACTACTTTCAGTTAATTGCATTCTAGAAAATATAGATACAGTACTTTCAACATTTTTCATCAATTCACATAGAAAAGCTACTTTCAGTTAATTGCATTCTAGAACATATATATATCCAATACTTCTAGAACATATATATCCAGTACTTGCAAAATTTTTCATCAATTCACATAGAAAAACTACTTTTAGTGAATTTCATTTTAGAACATATATATATCCAATACATGCAACATTCTTCATCAATGCATGTATAGAAAAGATACTTTTAGTTGATACTAGTGTGCATGTACCGAAACAACGTACATGTGCAAACACTTGCATAGATAACATACCAAGGAAATTCAAATTTTAGTTGAGTTCTAGAAGTTTTAAAACATGAATCCAAAGAGAATAAATTGTTGGGCAGTTCGATCAAAAAAATTCCAATGGAATGCCATCTTCAATGATCCATTCATGATCGGATTTTGACATTCTCCATTTCTTAATTTTTCATTTTTTTATTTCATTGAACCTCTTTCAACTTTATGTGTGATGCACACACCAAGTGACTATATTGACGACTTATGATATCAGGTTCATAGTCTTCAAAGTAAACAAAATCCCGACTTTGATTAGTTTCTCTGAAAAAACAACCTTTCATTATAATAGATCCTCTATCATATGGAAACCTGTGATCATTATAATTTTCTAATAATTTCATCTTTCATTTAGTGCAACACATCAAATAATACTTCACATTTTCATCATTGTCAATAGGTGCAATTACAACAAAAACATTTCCTCCAAAATCAAACAAACTTGTGTATTTAAATTTAGATCATAATTAACATGAAAAATTAACTTTAAAATAATTTTAGTATCTATTTCTAGATCTATATCATTTTAAAGCAATTCAAATGTTACCTTCTCTAATAAGACCAAAAACTTGATCACCATCAGATGATATTGTAGTCTCCTCTGATTGCATTTATTCAAACGTTACAACAAACATTTTTCCCTTTGTATTTAACTCTGTATGTTTCCTATCTTTTAAATACATTTTGTTTTCACAAACTTCATTGGATTATGTGTTGACTATGCAAACATGTCAAAAATAAGAATATTTTATTTTATCCAATGCAAACACATTTGTGGACAAATTTGTTTTAATTTAATTCTATTTTCGATTCCCTTTTATTGTTTCAACGTCATTTCAAATTGATCTATCTACATCTTCGATCCCAATATGCCAAAAAAGCCTATATCTGGAAAATTCAAAGAAGAATATAAATATGATATCAAATTACCATCAAAGATAATCATTGTGATAAATGTACACTACTTAAAATTGGATATCAAATCAAAATTAAATTGAATGTACCTTCACACTTCCCTTGATCGATTAGTCTCATGGCTTAGAGCAGCGATGCACCATTGAACAACTTCTTTAGTGTCCACAAGTCGGTTTGTAGAGGATTTCATTTGATATCTTTGAAGTGCTCATTTTATGCATGCCCCTGCACCATCATGTTCTCCTTTTCCATGGTCAGTCTCAAAGAAATTCCAACAATGTTTAATGCAGGTTCTCTTATGAAGACAACACAAACAAAAGAATGATCGTGAAGATTTGAATTGACCTACGCATCCATCTGACCATATCCAATGTTCATTGAATTTTACTCCATGAATTTTTAAAGAGTCATAAATATTTCCAAAACAGTGTTGTACAAAATATGTATCCTGTGTATGATCGTCATTGATATAAAAGTGATATTCTTTAATAACATGCCGATTTTCACTAGTTCTTTCTATATGATTGACGTTTTGTTCAACATGTCTATATAGAATATGGACGAGCATGGAGAGTTGGTCAGAATCATAGTATTCACTCTGAATTTATTTTTGTGGAACAAATGTGTAGTTTTCTGCAAAATAAATTACTGACAAAATGGTCCTTGGTGGAAAAAATTCACAAGATTTTTTGAATTACAAGTTTTCCATCGAGCTCTATGGGAATTCTTGGTGTATTTATAAATTTCAGCCTCAAACTTTCTCAAAAAATCTATTACAAAAATTTCTTCTTCTTGTAATTCAATTATTTTAGCACTATTTGAACCTTGAATCGATGTATGGATATATTCATATCTCTTCCATTTCACTTTCATGTTGGAAAATGATTGATCATTTATGCCAGTACGATATTTGTTTTGAAATTTAGTCAAATTTCCACAATCATCTCATTTTTTACCACCAACACATTTATTTTCGTAAAACAATTCATTGCTTTCTCTTCCACATAGAATTTGTGTTATGAAATCATGGCTAGTGGAAGGAGGAGGTGAATCTTTCCAAAATTTTCTACCAAAATTAAGGAATGTGTCATAATATAATTGAAATTCCACATGATAACAACAACAACAAGTGTCACATATGGTGATAGGTTTTAGATACCATGGTTTTTGTTGAATAAAAGCACTGACTGAGACATGAATTTCACGATTCTCTTCTTTGAACTTGTTGAACAACTCTATCTGAGTGGTGTCAAAAAAAAAAAAATCATGTTCTTCGTACTAATTTCGTGTTATTCTTCTTCGCATCACATCCCTTGCATTTGGTGAAACACATGAATTTTTCTTCCAATATTCATATATTATTTTTTTAACATTTTCTCCAAGTATATCTTTGTATGGTTGCCTAAAAGTATCTCTCCAACAAGAGAGTTCATCATTTACATCTATTTGCAATCGAAATTTTCGATGTTTGTACAAAGTTTTTCTTGAGGTTCCTAATGCTCATGCCATAGATTTTACCAAGTGATTCTCTTTAGTACTTGATGAAACCACTACCATATGTATTTCTCTATGCACAACTAAATTTTTTTCTACCTAGATCTTCTAATTGAATTTATAACACTATTTACATTTTTTATCACATTTTCCTTCATTTTTTTTTTTTATATTTTGTTGATTTTCGAATACCCAATAAATTCATAGCTTCTTTTAATTTCCTTAATGATAGGAGACCTTTCAACATTTTGGCTTGAACTATCGCATTTTCCTTTATGAAGTACGTATCAAAAATGTGTTTAACACGATATCATATAACATGGTCATCTCTTTTATCTCCATATGTGTGAGTGTCAACATTTTCTAACATCTCATTATCGACATTGATATCATATGTACATATTCAAATGTATAGTACATAATAAGTTTACATATTCAATAAATAACTAAATTAATAAATATTTATAATTTCAATAATATGTGCATGTGTTCAACATACACACACACACACACACACACACACACCTTGTGATTCAATTTCTTTCAAAATTTTCATCATCTTCAATCATTGGTTCAATATCTCTTTCAAATTTTTGTATCTCATCATCAATGTTTTGGGGAATATGTCTTTCTATTTACATTGCAAAATAGTTTTCAAATTAGTTCATCAAATATAAATTAAGATTCAAATTTTACGCTAGGAAAATTTTAAATATCAAATTCATAATATTTACATTTACATACCGGCTTCAACTTCTAGTTGAGGTTGATTTTCCCTTTCAATATTTGAGAGTGCTTCTCTCTTTCTTTTGCGAGATTCTCTCCCCTTTTCTCTACGTTCCTCAGGGTCTCTTATTCGATCATATTTTCTCGTGCAATTCCTTCAATTTCCCATGATAATAGAGTATGAAGTTCAAAAAATTTCCTTCAAAAATGTAGACAGAAACTCAATTAAAAAAACATCACAAAAGATTTAATTTAAAAAAAAAAAAATCATTTTAAAATTTTTGCAAAGAATACATACTTCAATCCAAAACACTTACTTTAAAAAATTTGAGAAAAAATGTCTTATAAAAATGAAATGAAGCTCAAAATATTTCCTTCCAAGTCCTGCAAAAACAATTCATTTAAAAAGTTAGACAAAAACTCATTTTAAAAAATCATTATAAAAGATTTACTTCAACCCAAAACATGTAGTCTAAAAAAATGTCACTTCAAAAATACCTCCGAAAAATGTCCATTGAAAATTAATTCCAACTTGTTAAAAAATGCCACTTTAAAAAATACTTCAAAAAATCCTCTAAAAAGGTATCACTTTAAAAAATACCTCCAAAAAATGTCCTTTGAATACTAAGCCTAAAAAGAGTCATTTGGAAATGAAGTCCAAAAAATCTCTTTTAGAAATTAAGCCCAAAAACATATAAAAACAAAATACATCCAAAAAAATGTCCTTTGAAAATTAAGCTCAAAACCTCTAAAAACAATGAACATTAAGCTCAAAAATTATAAAAACAAAATACCTTAAAACCAAAACATGTCTTTTGGAAATTAAGCCCAAAAACCTCTAAAAACAAAATACATCTAAAAAAAATTCCTTTGAAAACTAAGCACAAAACTTCTAAAAACAAAATACTTAAAAAAAAAACCAATGAAAATTACACCCAAAACTTCTAAAAACAAAATACCTTAAAAAAAAACAATGAAAATTAAACCCAAAACCTCTAAAATCAAAATACCTTAGAAAAAAAATGAAGCTCAAAAAACATCCAAAAAATGTTTCACATACCTCCAAGAAATGTCCTTTGAATGTACCTCCAAGAAAATTCCTTAAACCTAAAACAATCGTTTGAAAAAATGTCCTTTGAATATACCTCCAAGAAAAGTCCTTAAACCCAAAACAATCCTTTGCAAAACCGAGATTTTTGCAAAAATCGAGACCAAATGAAGAAATGTGTGAAATTATGCGAAAATAATGAATGATTTTATGTCAATTTATATTGCCGCGAAAAGTTTTTTTTTTGAGGTGCTTCATTGTATTTTTAGATCGACGGAAAGTCAAGTAACTTTAACCCCATGAGACTTGGAGTTACTGTTGCTTTGCTATGCTCCATGTTAAACCTGTTCAAAAAGGCTTCAACATATTTTTCTTGGGAAATAAAAATTTCCTTTTCATGTTGTTTTACTTCTATGCCCAAGAAGTATCTCGATAAACCCAAATTAGTCATTTCAAATTCACTCTTCATGATTTCTTTAAAATCAACAATGAGAGAAACTTCATTTCTTGTGAAAATTAAATCATCTACATATAAAAAAACAATAATAATATTACCATCATTTTCTTTAATGTAGGGTGTGGGTTCACCATCACATTTTTCAAACCCATTTTCTGTCAGGTAAGCATCTATCCTACTGTACCATGCTCTTGGTGCTTGCTTGAGCCCATAAAGAGCTTTCTTCAAGTTCCACACTTTGTGCTCTTGGCCTTAAATCTCATAGCCTAGAGTTTGTTCAACATATACATCCTCTTTCAACACTTCATTCAAGAATGTTGACTTCACATCCATTTGGTAGACTTACCACTTTTTTTGTGCTGCAATTGAAAACACTGTCCGCACTGTTTCCATCCTTGCAACTGGTAAAAAGGTTTCTTCATAATCTCTTCCTTGTTGCTACTTATAGCCTTTGACAACAAGTATTTCTTTATGTCTTTATATCTTGCCTTCAACATTGCTCTTGGTCTTATAGACCCATTTTACTCCAATGACTTCTTTACCTTTTGGGAGGTCCACTAACTCCCATGTATCATTCTTTTCTATTGCACCAATATCTTAATTCATTGCTTCAATCCACTTTTCTTATTTTACAGCATCTTCAAAATGAAATGGGTCATCAACATGACAAAATAAAATAAAATAAAGAGTTCAGACCATTATTATTATCAGCTTCTTGCTCATAAATTTGACTCAAATTTCTGAATCTTGGTCTTCTTGGTGTGCTTGGAGTTCCACTTGAACTCGAGGGAGTTTATGATCCCTGTGGTGTGCTTGGAGAAGCGCTTCCTTGATTTTTCGAGGCTATTGTGTTTCCTGCATGTGGTGTGCTCTGCTGTGCTTATGTAGGTGGAGGAGGAACCACCATGGAGGAACTATTTTCAGCAATCAATCCCTCTTGCTCTTCATGAGACACACATGTCTTCACGTTCATTGTTTTCTCTAAGCTTCCATCCTAAGTTTCTTCTTCAATAAATTGCACATCTCTGTTGATTATAACTTTCTTGGTGGATGGATTATAGATTTTGTATGTCTTGGACTCATCACTGTATCCAACAAAGATACACTTCTCCCCCTTTCTCTCCAACTTATTTCTTAGTTTATCTGCGACATGTGCATAAGCCACACATCCAAACACTCTCATGTGAATGAAAAATTGCTTTGTTCCACTCCATGCTTCTTCCAGAACTCTGTTCATAACAGCTTTGGTTGGGCATCTATTCAAAATATACGCTGCACAATTGACAGCTTCAGCCCAATACTCATTTGGCAAATGCTTTTTCTTCAACATTCTTTTGACCATGTTCATGATAGTCCTATTCTTCCTTTCTACAACATTTCTTTGTGGTGTGTACCTTGTGGTAAACTGCTTGTGTATGCCATTCTCCCTACAAAAGTGTAGGAAATATTTGGAGATATATTCTCCACCTTTGTCAGTTCTTAGCACTTTGATGTAGTGCCCACTCTGCTTCTCAACAAGAGCTTTGAAGTGGCAGAAATGTTGAAACACTTCAGTTTTCAGTTTTAAGAAATACACCCATGTATTTCTAGTGTAATCATCTATAAATGTCAAAACATAATGGTTGCCAGCTAAAGATGGTGTTTGCTTTGGTCCACACAAATCTGAGTAGACAATCTCTAAGGGTGCTTTTGCCCTTATACTCTTCCCTGTTGGGAATGCTTCTCTATGTTGTTTTCCCAAGACGCAGCCTTCACATAGGCTATCTAGTTTCTCTATGAGTGGTAATCCTTTTACCATCCATTTTCTATTCAAGAGGTTCAAACCTCCAAAATTGAGATGTCTAAATCTCAAATGCCATAACTATTTTTCATCTTTCACTTCTTCTTGAAAGTCTTCTTGTGTGACTGCTGCTACCACACCTCTTTCCTTCAAGTCTATTCTGAGCTTGAAAGGAAACATCCTATTATTTTTTGTATGCACTTCTGCAATGACCCTTTTACTTGGAGGTATTTCCATGATTGTACACACATCATTCTTAAAAAATACATTGTAGCCCTTGTTCAAGAGCTGTCCAATGCTTAGAAGGTTACATTTTAGGCCAGGTTCATAATATACATCTGGCACAAACTTCTTTTCTCCCTTCCTTGTGAGTATTGATACTCCTCCTTTTCCCTTCACAGAGACTTTGCTATCAGTCCCCGTTGTCACTTAAAACTTCAAATTTTCATAAATATTGGCAAACATTGCTATGTTTCCAATCATGTGGTTACTACAACCAGAGTCTAAGAACCATATATCTTCTTGTTTTTCTTGTGCTACATTACATGTTAAAAGCGCATTACTCTTGTTCTTATCTTCTTTTGCAAGATTTGAATTTTTCCTATTATTCATTTCATTTTGTTTCTTTCTACATTCATTGGCATAATGCCCATAATTTTTACAATAATGACATTGGACTTGGGATTTATCATACCTTTGTCGTTGTGCTTCGTGATGGCTTGAGCCTTCACTTTGATTTTGGTTGCTGCCCCTTCCACTTGTATTTGCAGGGTTGTTTCTTCCACCTATCTGTGGGCTTCTTCCTCTTCCTTGGTAGTTTGATCTTCCTCGACCTCTACCTCCACCAAAAGACATTTGCATCTTGAAATCATAATCCAATGAGGATTTTGTTGTTCTGTTTAGTCTATGTTCATGTGAAATCAGGGATGTATGAAGCTCATCCACTAGAATTTGTGAGAGATCCTTGGTCTCTTCTATTGCCACTACTATGGCATCAAACCTTGACAGTAGACTTCTCAAGATTTTCTCCATTATTATTATTTCCTTAAGTGTCTTTCCATGAGACCTTATCTAGGTAACCAACCCAATCACATGTGTGAAGAATGAGTCTATGTTATCAGACTCTTTCATACAGAGAGTTTAAAAGTCTCTCCTCAGTATTTTTAGCTTTGTTGTCTTCACCTTCTCCATGCCTTGATAGGATATCTTGAGAATATCCCATGCCTCCTTAGACTTTTTTGGTGCCGTAATCCTTGGGAAAATAATCTCTTGCACTGCTTGAAAGAGATAGAAGAGGGATTTTGAGTCCTTCTTCTTATTATCTCTTAACAAGACTCGTTCTACTTCTATCAATGTACCCAACACTGCTGCGTCTGCTCATTCTTGGAAACCTTGTTCCGCCAGCTCCCATATATCTTGTGAAGCAAATAGGGCTCTCATTGTAATGGCCCAATAGTCACAATTCTTCACATTAAACTATGGCAGTTGGAGAATTTTGAGGCTTGTTCCTTCTATTTCCATCGTGACTGTGTCAAAAAAATAATATTCTTTGACTGTGTAAAATAGAAGCATTCTCACCATTGGAGAAATCCGCTTCTTCAAATCAATCTTATAGCTTCTGCAGTGAAGAGCGAGCTCGTGCGTATTTCACCAAGAGCCTAAACCTGGCTCTGATACCATGTTGAAAGTGTTGAACAAAATCAATAACAGAGGGATGTTCCCCCACAACACAGAGACTTCAAAATAAAATGCAAAATTAACAGTCAACACACAAGAAGCGTAAAAACACAGGAGAGGATTGAATTTTTTTTTTCATTCCATAACCTTGAAAACTTAATGAAATTACATTAGTTATACAAAAATGGATGAAGCTTGAAAACCTAATTCTAATCAATGCTGCTTCAATGCTTGAACAGACATTCAACAAAATTTGTCTTGGGTCGTCAACAAAGCCATTCCTTCATTAAAAAAGGCACGCAGACTGTATTCCAAATTACACAGGAAAACACGTAAAAAACATTCACAACACATAAAGGGCGGATCTCAAATCTTATGCAATGCGGTTCTAGTGCACATCACATCTGCGCATATCGACGAAAATAACTTTTAACTTATGGCGCTATCCTTTAAAATTTGCGGGCTACGACGTGCGATAGTGACGTCGCACATATTGCATCGTAACCAAAATAACTTAGCTTGTGGGCGGTCTGGCGGTAAACTTAAATCTTGGCGATTGCGATATGCGATAGCGATATCGCATCACAAAACAAATAACAGAGCTTGAGGGTGTGGAAAAGGTAAGTGGTAAACCTTGCGACATACGAAATGCGTTGCCCTCCCGAGCTTGACACGTGCCCCTCCTACAATCGCATCGTAAACAAAATAAAATAACTTGCAGGCAGCATAAAAGTTAAAACTTAAAACTTGCAACGTGCGCTCTGTGGGTGACTTAAACAAAGGTAAGTGCGATAAGCGAAATACAAAGGATTGCGGTGGTTTGAAAATGTGGTAAAGGTTGGTGGGTCCCACTGATATCGCGTCGGCGGAAACTTAACTTAACATGCGGATGTGTGGAAGGTAAGATTAAAATCTTACGATTGCGAAATTGCGGGAGGTAAAGTGTGGTAAGTTGTGAAGAAGGAAATACAATGGAAATGGTCATTTGCAATGTGGTTGGATGTACGGTAGGTCTCACCGATATCGCATCAGCAGGGAAATAACTTAACAACGGAAAGGCTTATGGGTAAATGCTAAATCTTGCGACATGCGCTTGCGGACAAAAATGTAAGTCAATGCGGTGGGTAAGAAAATAAACGCAGAGTATGGCTTTGTACTCTGTTTGTTGTGGTTGCATGAAAACTTCTCTGGCTCTTGGATGCAGTCTTGATGTCCTTCTCTACAATAAAAATTGATGAAGTGTGGGTTGCACCACTGTTTATTCATGGCAGTGGTTGGGAGTAAAATTCCAACATTATCTACAATACCCCCACCCCCTCGACCTGTGTACACCCCATTTTTATATAAGATATAGTCACTTGGTAAATATCTATTTCTTGATAGAGGTATGCTATTGTTTGTGCTAAAACCATTGTTTCAAGCTTAAGAGTGCTCATGTGTCCATCCCTAACCAATGACTATCCGCAATGGAATGACTATAACTAATCACTAAAGACAAATGACTCTAGAACAATCCCTATCATTCACTGATTTTACCTCTCGTCAATCTTCATGGGATACATGACTGTGCAAAAGTTGTCTAGCGTGTGGGAAACTATTTGCAGGTGCCATTCTGAGCAGGAGCTCAATTCATCTTTCCAAAATCGACAAGAACGAGCTAGTATTCCACTTGTTTCTCATTCAAATAGCATAGCCCCATTGTAGGTGTTATAAGGAGTTCTTTTTTGAAAACAAACCCCGAATTACCACTGTCTGTGTCATTGGATAAATATTAGACTATTGAAAGTTTTTCTACCATTAAGTCACAATGCATTAAGTGTCAACTAAATCTTGATTTGTGCAACAATTCAATTTGTTAATCTTTATTATAATCCATACACATATTGCAAATTCTTCCCCAGTAAAAAATTCATTCCTTCGTACTATTAAAATTATTCAACGACCCTCGTCACTTTTCCTTTCAAAAGAATACAACGCAAGCTCAAATGAGAACCAGTCTCTGCGATTTTGATGAAATTATCTCTGTATTTTGGGGCCATTACTTTAGGATTTATTTTGCTACGTGTGAGGCCTCCACAACTTCGGAATTGTAAATTACCTTCATTATGCTCCTATTCCTCATGTTCATGATGAATGTGATTTTGCTGGTAATAATACTGGTAAAAATAAGAATCTTCAACGATAAAGATTGATTAAATTATTTAATTGAATTAGTTATGTATTTGGTATTCAATTAGCACTTTTATTTGTAAAGATCATCTATGTTTATTTCCATTTAGTTGATGGACTCGGACAGGGCCAGATTGCCAATACGTTTCTCCCTGCAGACTGTGTCTTCGATGTTATCAAAGAACATGAGGTTGTCTGAAGGTGATTATCTGATCTGTCTACGATACCCCCCTCTACTTGTGCACACCCCAGTTTTAAATAAGATATAGTGGCTTGGTAAATAGTTGTTTCTATTTCTTGATAGCAGTATGCTATTGTTTGTGCTAAAACCAATGGTTAAGACTGTCGGGGTGTCCATCCCTAACCAATGACTATCCATGATGGAATGACTATAACCAATGACTAAGGACAAATGGCTATGGACCAATCCCTATCGTTCGCTGCTTTTACATCTGGGCAATCTTCATGGGATACATGCATCTGCAAAGGCTGTCTAGCCGTCGGGAAACCCAGTGGGAGCTCAGATTCGCCTTTCCAAAATCAACAAGAACGAACCAGTATTCCACTTGTTTATCATTCAAAAACATATCCCCGTAACAGGCGTTATAACCATGCACTTTGTCACTATCATTGAATATCTCTTTGTTTCTCCCTCTCAGATACCACTAAACTCCCGACACGGATTGATCGGCGTGTTTTGCATTAACGATAAATAAATTATGAAAGAGATTTTGTACCTTTCCAGTATCGATGAGGTGATGATATCACCCAAATTACTAGAGAACTGTTGGCGTAGGTGTTGTACTATCCTCTGCAAGAAGACTGAGAGAGGCATCCTTGGGTAAGCTCGCGGTGAACCACATGGGCGACGACGTGTTGTTCGTGGAAGCCAAACAATAGATAAAACCTCAAATACAGTTTACATTTGGCAATCAATCGTTGTCATTCTTGTCATATCATAAAGAGAGTTTAACGTTTTAAAGTCGTTACCTAGTCCTTAGGAAATGTTGTATGCGTGATTTCATTGCATTTCGGAGGGAGCAGCTCTTGTAGGATTTCATTGCATTTCCGAGGAAGCAAGTTATTCCCAAGTATATAAGCTTCACAAACTGATATATATAAAATATTTCAAATCAGTCAATGTACAATGCCGTATTGCAGTGTTGCTTCTCGAATGCATTTTTGAACTGTCACGCTATTGATAGTTGACACTCTAAAAAATTATTCACATTGCCATAATAATTATCAAATAACTTGAAATACAATAAATGTTTCAAAACAAATAGTATATGTGAGGAGTAAAAGAAAACTTCACTAAGTCAGCGATGGTAGAGGAAAGAAAAGCAAACTGACAAAAATCCAGCAGGAATGAGACAGGTAGTGAGGTGGAGGTCGCGGGACAGGGATGGTAGAGGTAGTGACTTGGAGGCCGCGAGGTTGTGTAGAACGAAAAGGAAAAGCATGGCATGCAATGGAGCCCAGAGGCCATGATGTTTTGAGAAATATTTTATCTTCCATATAAAATGCCAACAATATTACCCCCTCTCTTTTAGAGCAAAGATACTTTTTCCTTCCTATTTTAGAAACCTCAGACACCGTTGAGGCAAAGAAATACAAGATATATCTAATTCCATAAACAACAACCAGAATCCATAAGACGAATATTAAATCATTCCTTATGGACGTATGACATCGTATACAACAAAATAATTTGAGGATCAGAGAAATGTAACCTGAATATGGGTTTAAAAACCCTACTTATGTAGTGAAAGAAATGGAAGTTGTATATAATTGGGCTTTGTCTTTATATCTACAATATATAAAACACTAACATGTTTCATAATGACCTTTTCTATATTTAGTCTAGGATATTTCATCTATTTTGAAAAACTATGAAGTTACACTATAATGTAACAAGGATTAAAAAATTATTATTATTATTATTATTATTAAAAATATTAATGTATGAGTCAAACATATATACATTTTGATCTTTCTCCATGTTTGATAAGGGAATCTTATGCACCAATTTAATGTTGAACATAGTCATTACATTAAAAAAAATTACCTTCAAAAAATTATTGTTGCTATTATCATAGTATAACTATATAAATATAGTGGCATGTAAATGTTGATAAGCATTAAAAAAAACATA
Source organism: Pinus albicaulis (assembly GCA_034641835.2). NCBI lineage: Eukaryota > Viridiplantae > Streptophyta > Pinopsida > Pinales > Pinaceae > Pinus > Pinus albicaulis. The sequence continues at coordinate 273,811,065 of CM076575.1, read as the reverse complement.
ACCCATAATATATATCAAATTTCAAAGATTAAAAGAAAATTGAATAAATTATAAATTTATTTATAATAGTATATTATATTACATAATTTTTATTATGTTGAGAAATACTTGTAACTTTATTATTATTATTATTATTAATTACAAAAAGAATTAATATGTAAAATTATGAGGCATTATAAGTCTATAAAAAGGTAACAACATCTATACTACATATCTTTGAGTGTAGAGGCGGTTGATTTATGAAAGTGTTTTTCATTGGGAAGAATATCAACTAACAATTGCACCACATGTTGCAAAAGAAACACAGTAAGGAAATAGTATAGGAAAGAATAGCCTAGAAGAAAGAATATGTTGCAGAGGGGGAGCCATCATAAAGAAATGAAAGGAAAATTTTGCTTCCATGGAATGAGTTCATGGAGGCTTGAAAGATATTGATGATAATAGTGCTATTGAGTTCACTGGTATAAACACATTATTGTCCACTTTGGCTCTAGATTATCATGTGGGAAAATTGTCTTGTATGTTGTAAAATTGTCCTGTTATGTTTCTGATGATGGAGGATCACTCCACTTTGGCTCTAAATTATCACGTGGGAAAATTGTCTTGTTATATTGATGGTGGAGGATCACTCCCTTGGATGCTTCAAGTTTTGCAAAGATTTGGTTTCCATTTTGCGATAACTACTCAATTCAAGATAGAAATCCAGAGGCATACTTATCAAATTCCAATGCCCTCGAAGATGTGAATTATGTTTGTGATGATGGAGGATCACTACTCTGGATGCTTCAAGTTTCGCAAAGATTTGGATTCCATTTTGTGACAGAAGATGTGAATTTGTGAATTCGCACTCCATTTTTTTTTTGCCGCATTTCATTCTTCTTTGAATTAAAGGACTGAATCACCAAAGTTTCTTCTTGGAATTGAAGGATCGAATCACCAAAGTTATGGAGATGGGCAGTTGGGCAGTGTGGGCAGTGTTCCAGCACACAAAAAGAAAGGACACAGGGATTTAAGGATATGGGCAGTTAGGCAGTGGCAGTGTTCCAGCACACAAACAGAAAATACATAAGGATTCAAGGATTGCGTTTCTGGAAGAAGTAGCAAGATCATTCAAATATAGTTCATGTCTTGAGACTTCGAATCATATGTATTTTATGTTGTGCTAAACTTCTCTAGTTCAGGTCACTTGTCTTTCACCATATTCAAATTTTGCACATGTATACTTCCACTAGATTCTCGATTGAATTTTTAAACAAGTGAAGCAACTGATCCAAATTCGTATTTATTATCTATTTACATGCTTTGTATCAAAAAATCCAATTTTTTTTTCTCAAGAGCAAGCACTAACTTCTCAAGATAGTGAAGCAAGCACTAAGTTCCCAAGATAGTGAAGCAACTGATCCAACTTCGTATTTATTATCTATTTACATGCTTTGTATAAAAAAAATCCAATTTTTTTTTCTCGAGAGAAAGCACTAAGTTCTCAAGATTCTCTAGGGATCCACACAATATAACAATATTTTAAATAAGTTCTCAAGATTGTCTAGGGATCCACACAACCAACTCTAAGTTCTCAAGATTCTCTAGGGATTCATACAATATAACAATATTTTAAATAATTTCTCAAGATTCTCTAGGGATCCACACAATATAACAATATTTTAAATAAGTTCTCAAGATTGTCTAGGGATCCACACAACCAACATTTTAAACTCATCCTGAACTTGTGATTCCCTTGTGATTCCTCTTCATTAATGATTCACATATGGAGCTTCATCCCACATGGATAGTTAAAAATATCAATTTTGGCTTATATTTTCCCATCTAAATGCACAATATAGAACTATTGGTACACTCAAAACAAATTCATGAGCTAGTTTGGTGATTTCTCTCAAATGGTTTGGTGATTTCTCATTTTCTCTCAAAACATGGTTTGGTGATTTCTCTCAAATGGTTTGGTGATTTCTCTATTTCTCTCAAAACATGAATAGATATATTAAATATATGAATTAATAAGAATTTCATAATTATTATAAAACCTAATACCACTATAAAAAATAAATCATAAGAAACCCAACATCACAATAAAAAAAATAACTATTAAAACCTAAAACCTATTATCTTATCTTTATCTTATATCAAGCAAATGCTCAACCACATGAATAGATATGTTCAATATATATTACCATTCTTAATTTTATTATTAAACTTAAGAAAATTTCTATGAAAAACATAAAAGCTAAAAAATTTAAACTATTAAAACCAATCTAGAGAGTGGTCATCAAAGTGAACACCACCACCATGAGTTAAAAAAAATTGCATAATTATTATAAAACCTAATACCACTGCATAAAATAAATCACCATGAATTAATAAAAATTGCATAATTATTATAAAACCTAATACCACTATATAAAATAAATCATAAGAAACCTAAAATTTAACACATCTACATAAACTAAAACATAATAAACCTAAAACAAAAAAACTAAAACATAAACTATTAAAACCTAAAACCTATTATCTTTAAACCTAACCCCAACCATCACACACTAAGGAGGTAAGCCCGTGGTCATCACACAATGAGCACTCACACACTCAGGAGGTAAGACCATGGTCATCACACAATGAGCATTGCTATGAGATAACGGCATTGCATAACACCACTAAACAAACTTATGAATGGAGGTGCTAGTATATTTATTTAACCATGAAGTAATAAGGGAATATTATAAATGTGCCACATGGATATTCTTAATTAATATGTACGATTGTAATTGAGACCAAGTATATCCAAATTTTATCAAACTATTTGCATAACACCACTAAACAAACTTATGGATGGAGGTCACAAACTTCTGGATGGAGGTGCTAGTATATTTATTTAACCCTGAGATAAAGGGCATTGCATAACACCACTAAACAAACTTATGGATGGAGGTCACAAACTTCTAGATGGAGGTACTAGTATATTTATTTTAACACGAAGTAATAAGGGAATATTATAAATGTGCCACATGAATATTCTTAATTAATATGTATGATTGTAATTGAGACCAAGTATATTCAAATTTTATCAAACTATTTAAAAATTTTTTTTTTTTTTTGCCAAACATAAAAAGTTTTATAAAATAGTATGAAAAATTAGAAAATATTATCTTTGTCATTTTATATTACAACAAATACCAACAAAATTTTCATAGAAATTTTTATTAAATAATTTAATAATTATGTTGCCTTTAAATATGTTAGTAGTATTTTTTTTAATAAAAAAATAAAAAATATTATTAATTCCCTTAGAGTTTATGTTTATTTTTTCTTATGAAATGTTGGAAAAATATTAAGTTCGTATTTTCATATTACAACCAACAAAACTCTTATAAAATAACTTAGTAATTGTATTATGTTTAAATTTGTTGGTGGTACATTTGTCAGCAGCGGGTTCACCACAACCTCCACGGCATTGAAAATCACAATTCTGTTCATTGAACGTCTCAGATCCCTTCACATGCACATCCATTTGCAGGCAGGTCACCATCTCATCCTTATCCTGGGATGTCAAGGTCACCATCTCATCCTTATCCTGGGATTTCAGCTTGACAGTGTTTTTATTATTATTGTTTTTGCTACTGTCATGCAAAGAGAAAAAGAGCATTTCAGCTTGGAAGTCTTCTTATTATTATCGTTTTTGCTACTATCATGCAAAGAGAAAAAGAGTATGCGTTGGGAAGGGTGGCGATGGTGGAGTTGAAAGCTGATTTGGTTTGGTACTCAGCTAGTTAGTTTTTCTAGATTTCAAATATTTTGAGTGTGTTTTATATAAATTACATTTTCTTGGAATTTATTAAGAGTTTCATTTTAAGAAATGTTTAAATATTTAATGTTTTTTCTATTAACTACACTCTAATTAAATTTAATTTTACTATCTAAATTTTCAAAATATCTAAAAGTTTATTTTCTTGTAAATTCCACCTTGAAAACTCACTCGGATTGCTGATATATTTGACCAGGATTTTCTATTAACTACAACGCATATTGGCAGCAGGCTTGTGGCGACTGAATAATGTTCTTTAGATTTTGTAATTTCACTGTAGAACTTTAGAACTTTAAATTGATGAGCCTGTTAAGGATAAAGAATATTTAAATAATATAAATCTCTAGTTTAAATTTATGTCAAAATTAAATTTATAAAACATTATAAATAAATATTTAAAATCTTTTATGCTTCAGTTTGTGTAAAAATACATTTTCATTAAGTTAATTCAACAAACATTTAAAAATATAGTGCTTTAGAATTTTGTAAATTATGTTTTCGCTCCATTTCAAAGAAATATACAGAAAAATAAAAACTCTTCCCATTTTCATTAAGTTAATTCCAGAACTTCATTTAAAGAAACTCTAATTAAATTTAATTCTACCATCTACATTTTCAAAATATCCGAAAGTTTATTTTCTTGTAAATTCCATGCTGAAAACTCACTTGGATTGCCAATATATTTGACCAGGCTTATCTATTAGCTACAACTCATATTGGCAGCAGGCCAGCAAGCTTGTGGCGACTGAATAATGTTCATTTCACTTCAAAACGTTAAATTCATTAACTGTAATTTCGTTTGCAGAGCTTGAAAGAGCTTGTTAGGGATAAAGAATATTTAAATAATATAAATCTCTAGTTTATATTTATGTAAAAATTAAATCCATAAAACATTATAAATAAATATTTAAAAGCTTCCATGCTTTATTTTCTCTGTAAAAATAAATTTTCATTAAGTTAATTCAAGAACTTCATTTAAAGGAATATTTAGAAATCATATTATTTTAGAAATCTATAAATTATGCTTGCACTCCATTTCAAAAAAAATTGCAGAAAATAGAAAACTCTTTCCATTTTCTCATTAAGTTAATTCAAGAACTTCATTCATTTAAAGAAACATTTAGAAATGTAATGCTTTAGAAATTTTTAAATTATGCTTTAGCTGCATTTCAAAGAAATATAAAAATAAAATAAAAATTCTTTCCATTTTCATTAAGTTAATTCCAAAACTTCATTTAAAAAAACATTTTCATTAAGTTCATAAAAACTCTTCCCATTTTCATTAATTTAATTCAAGAATTTAATTTAACGAAACATTTCATTAAACTAATTCCAGAATTTCATTTAGAAATGTAGTGCTTTAGAAATCTGTAAATTATGGACTGCATTTAAAAGAAATATGCAGAAAAATGAAAACTCTTCACGTAAATCAAGCATTAAATAAATTTGGTTCCTCAACTGGACAATTCTAGATCGACTGCTTCTTCAATGGCTTAATAATCAACATAAAGGGGCGCGGATTTTCTTTGCTGCTACTGGATACGCTTACTCCACGGCCGGATATGCTACTGGATAAGTCAGATAAATTAATACATCTCGATCAATCTCACCAGAATCTGAACATGGATCTGGTTATGCGTCTGGTTTGACTGGTTCAGAGAGTTCATATCTTATTTTATAGTTAGGTGGAAGAGACATAGGGTTTGATGACTTAGTTAGGTAATTTTTTTATGTAGTTAACATAGTGTAAATGAAAGAAATTTTTATCTAATGGACTAAAACATTTCAATCGTCTAACATTTGATCTAATGGTTTATAGAAAGATAGAATGGCAGCTAGGAAATTTGTTTTCAAATAAATACGCCTTACGGTGTAATTATGGAGATAGAAATAACGAAGTGAATAGTAATGTAGTAACTCTTAAACATAATGTGTTAGAAGGATTAAAAATAAGTATTTCCCTTTTCAAGATTAAATAATTTGAGTTAAGTTAAATATAAATTTATGTATGTATTTATTTAATTTAAATTAAATATAAATTTATGTATGTGTATTTGAGTGAAGTTAAATATAAATTTATGTATGTGTGTGTTTTTGGAGAAAGATTACCGAGTTAAATCTAAAAGAATAAAAGGTTAAAGTATTTATACTTTTATAAATATATTTATAATTTTATTTTGATAGGAACTAGAAACCTTTTCAAATATATGCAACAATTCAACACCTATTAAAAAAATTTAAAACATTTTATAAAAATATAAATACTTTATTCTTTTACTCTTTTAGATTTGATTATACAAATTTAAAACAAAACACACACATTTATATTTAACTTAATTCTAATTTTTCAACCCTAAAAAGGGAATTTCTTCCGAATTTTTTTCAATCCTTCTCATAGATTTGTGCTTAAGAGTTACTACATTACTTGTTGACCTCGTGATTTCTATTACATGGTGTAGCCACTTTTTCCAAACGCCCATTACACATTTCCATAATTGTTTTTTTAATTTTCTTTCTAGTACCAAAGGAGTTGGTATACTTTTGACTTGTCACCTAGGAGGCTCAAGATTGAGATGGAGGGACTACATTGTTCTTATACTCTTGAACCTAATGTAACTTCCTGAAAGCATGTTAGGGATATTTCATACCCTCCTAAACTTAATGAAACTTTTGCCAAGGATATAAGGGGATTAATTGTGAATGACATATGATATTTAGGAGGATTAAGGTCAAGTTGGAGGGAAAATATTTTTTTATACCCTTAAACCTAATGAAAGCTCCTAACTGCACATACCCAATCGGTGTAGACTAGAAATCATGAAGCTCATTGGTTGGGAGAGAAGCTTAGGTAGCTTCCATACTCCCCACTATGAGACAGGGTTCTCCTCCCTCCAACTTATAGTGAACACACCACTTTATACTATAAGATGAAAGTGACTATTATAAGCGACTCTAAATCCTACCTTCATAAATGGACCTTACGAAAAATGATAAGATGAATTGGATGACCCTCTAAGAAGATCCTCCCCTTGGAAATGTTAAGGCCCCCAAAATGACAAAGAAATAAGAGACACTTTATTCTCTTATGCTCCCTATTGTGATTTAGGAATTCATGTTGGCATAATCAGATAAGGTCTTTAACTTCAACGTAGTCTTCATGATTTCTAAGGCTCAAGGAAGTACTAGTGTTGCATAATATTCCAAGGCACCCAAAATGGAAAAGAAATAAGAGGGACACTTTCTTTTCTTATGCTCCCTATTTTGATTTAGGAATTATTGTTATCATACAAGATATTTAACTTCAATATAGTCATCATGATTTCTAAGGCTCAAGGAAGTAGCTAGTATTGCATAAGATTCCAAGGCCCCAAAAATGACAAAGAAATAAGAGAGACACTTTATTTTCTTATGCTCCCTATTGTGATATAGTAATTCATGTTGGCATAATCAGACAACATCTTTAACTTCAGCATAGTCCTCATGATTGGTAAGGCTCAAAGAAGTAGCTATTATTGCATAATATTTCAATGTATCACGATCTCTGCATTTTGTTGATATTTTTCTATTTTTCAACAATTCTCAAAGAAGCATTAATTAGTGCTATATTCGATTGCCTTACCATGTTTCATTTGCAACATCTAGTGCAATTGCTAGTTAATATTACTTTTACTCTTAAAAAGTGATTTTTAGGTAAACGAGAAAAAGATACATGAAAAACTATGAATAATATTACACCCAAGTTTTTCAAAATGAAAAACTAAAAAATTAATTAATATTTGTGAGTTAAATGTATGTATAACTTATTAAAAGGTCTTCTAATTCAAATTCCAAACTCAAAAAGGAGAAGAGGATACATAGAAAATCATGAACAATATTATAGCTCAGATTTTTAAAATGAAAAATTAAACAATTAAATAGTATTTGTGTAAAAATATATGTGTGACTTAGTAAAAAATCTTCTTTATGTTTAAATTATTTTGGAATTAAAATTCCAAACTCTAGATTTAGTGAATTTCCCCATCTTACTCAAATTTCTATTATCGAATATCCACTTTTGAAGGTTGACCATTCCTTTGCAAGTTTAATAATATCTATTTATGTTTTTAATGGTTAAGGTTATATATTTGTTAGTCCCTGCCTCGTTAAGGAATATAGCATTCATCTTACATTAAAGTGAGTTTATTTTCAATATTTTATCGATTTTATTGCAATTTTAATCAAAGTTTGGAGAAAATGCTTCATTTTCCAATCTTCTCGTAAATTCAAAAATATTTTTCTAATTTTTTGGTACTATTATTTCTATTTTTCATTTGTTGAACGAGATTTGATGGGACATAATTCCCTTGATGGAGGGAGTTTTATTTTTTATATTTGTGAGTGCCTAGAAAAACAAAAAAATGTAAGTGGTCATTCCATAGGTGAGTGCTCTGACACTGATAGTGAGATTGACATTCTAATGTAATTGCACTGCTCAATGATGTCAGAACTGATGCAATTACAGGTTCTTTCTGTAGATAGGGGGTCCTAAACTAATTTCCAACTCATTGCGCATAGGAAGTATCTTTTACGTAGATGATTGGGTTGGGTGTGGTGGCTGGTTTAATGAATGAGACCACATCTCCAATTAATATAATTGAAAGATAACTCACAAACAACAAGCACTCTTCGCACACTACTCATCCATCTTCGACTAACTTGATAAAAACTTTGTAGCATAAAATCAAATGCTGTCCCTTGCAGACATGTGGTAGCTTAAAAATGTGTGTTGTAAATATGTACCTTTTGAATATGGCTTATTTCCCTTAACTGAAGTCAATTATGAAGATGGATCAGATATTTTCTCTATAATATTATATTAACCATTGTTATATATCATTATTCATAATGATGTGTGGGAGAAAGTGTGCAGGAGGATGTGTTGGGTTTGAACCTCTGTGGTTCCACCTCTACATCAAGTTTTGTTATAAAATGTTCTGCCAATTTAAGACATTATGAACATGGTTTTTACTATTTTTCTTACATATAAAGCATTTATGTTCATTGAAAAACATAAAAAATACAACTCATGAACCGAAAATGTCGAAGCTCCTCGATAAGAAAACCTACGCACAAGAAAATTAATTTCTTAAAAAAACATGGGCCACATAAAACATCTGCTACAAGCTAAAATATTGGCATCTGGTATCTGCCCCACGTGTTACATCATTAGTGTCATGCTTTTATTATGTTTTTTTTTTCAAGACATGGTTGGAAATATTATTAATTTGTAAGAAAATGTTAAAAAACGATGTTATAATTTATTTATTTAAATATTATACATTAACTCATTGTGTGGAGGTAGAGATATGTTTCTTTCACTGTGTGGAGATTTTCTCATGCAGATATTTCCTCCACACAAGGTGGGCCACATAAATAATATGCTAGAAGCAAAAATCCTAACATATAACATATTTTACAGGGGTTACATGTATAAAAAATGCTAATGGTTAAACAAAAAATAAGAGGCCAACTAGATTTACGACTAGAAACCATAGAAACCATTAACAAAAAGGGGGATGGGCCACATACAACATCTGTTATAAGAAAAAACCTTAGCATCTTTCATCCCGCGGGGATTACATCAAAAGTTTTAATGGTTTATGCTCAAATTTACCTTGAAAAAAAAATATAATAAGTTCTATATGCTAAGCATATGCAAAATATAAAATAAAATCAAATAAATAACTTTAAATAAAAATATCTTAACCATTGCCTGCAAATAAATAATAAAAACTAAAATAAAATAACTTGACACTTAATCCTAACGTGTTCTTGATATGCTAAACAATATCTAAAACTATCTTCAGAACTAACTCAAGTCCTAAATCTAAACAGTGGTGTATAGGGATAATGTTACAAGTTTTTATTGTGTGGAGATACATGGTATGTGCAGAAGAACAAGGATTCATAAGGAACTTAATGTTAAAAGGTTTCCTTTTGGAGAGATTTTATTGTGCAGAGAACAAAGTATTTGTGAGAGATAGGTTGTGTATAGCTCTGATTTTAGAGCTATGGAGTGTTAGCCACTTATGAAATTTTTGTCAAGCAAACAGGTGGCTAAATTGTTTTATGAGCCTTCAAGAGACACAATTCCTATGAAAATCTCTCATCCTTGAAGCCTCTGTGTGTTTGTTGCCTTTAAAAATATCTCCACTATTGTTTCTATCCAAAAAAAGACCTCACTGTCTGTGAAAAAATTGTGCTTTGAAGAGCCTTCATCTGCCCTTGTATCTCTACAAAATTCCCCATCTTGGCCATTTTTCCCTTTTGCAAAATTTCCCCTTTAACCTCAAAAATCCCTCCTAAGTTTCCCAAACCATCAAATTCTTCCTTTTAAACCAAGTGAAATCCTCTCATTTGATTGCAACTCCCCTTTTTCCCCACACCGAAAACCTAATTTTAGCCTTTAAAGCTCTGTTTGTGGCTGAAAACCCATATTTTCCCCAATGTGTAGGCTAAGCCCCTTTTGGCCAGCCCCTAACCACTTCCCATCCATAAGCCTGAGCACTAAGACCAAGCACTAGCCCACAAGACGCTAATCACATCAAAGAATCGGAGCGGGACATGCCTATTTTCTTTGTAAAAACAAAACTCTGATGCGATAGTGTATTTGTTCTATGAACCTTAGGAGAGGTATTTTTCGTCGATCTTAATAGATCTGACAATCTGCGCAAAGCTCACATCGCGCCCCGATCACACCCCATTGTAAACCTCCGATGACCTTCTCCACCGTCGATTCGCCTTTTAATCCGACAGTCCTCGCATCCTCGTGTCGATCGCAATCGCAAAGTTTAAGCTGTGCCATCCTTCATCCCTCATGATTGCGATCCTCCGACGTGATCCTAGTCGTTGAATCCACAAGAACCAATGGCCAGGATTCGCCACCATTCCGCCAGGTGTCCCCCGATTGGGCTCCTCTGATCCAATTGCAGCCGTCCATCTCTCATAGATCCGACGGTCCAAGGCCAATCGCTCCATCGCCCATCAGATTTTTCCCACCTCCATCGCTCCCCTCTAATTAGATCGCAACCTTCCATACTTGATGATCTAACGGCTCAGATCTCTCCTGCCCACTAACCATTTTCTCTGCCTGTTTATCTCCTCCGCCAATCTCAGCCGTTCGTCCTCAGATCAGATGGCCCACAATAAAACCGCTGTCCATTCGACCCCACCTCTATTGTCCGTGCATATTCTCAAATCGTGCTCCATCTCCCGCTCAGATCTCATGGGCCCAGATCCAACGGTATACACCCATATCGCACAGTTTTCGCGTCCAGTGTTTAATGCCTAAAATTTACGCGATATGGGCGGTTTTCTAGAGCCACATGTCAGCTAAAGACCCATATTGCGTTGAAAAAGTGAAAACAGCCTTTTGGCCTTTCTGCCGCGCGAAACCAGTAGTTTTTCATCCCAAAACCACTTCCCCACTTCATCGCCTGAAATCTCATATGTTGATCCCGACCGTTGATCAGCTTCGATCAACTGCCCTCATTGCATCTCACGTCCCAACCTTGTTTTTCATTGCACAACCCATGCATTGCATTAGATCATCACAACCGTCGATCTCCTCCCGAGATATGACGGTCCTAATTGAATTTCCCTTCGCCCATGACCATGGTCCTACCACATCCGTCCATTTCATATGTTTTACACACATTTCTGTGTATTTTGTTCAAAGGCTCGAACTTTGGGTTTTACATTAAACATCATATCATTCTGCCAACATTAGAAATTTAATGTTTTACGTTAAAGTTTATTACATTCTGCCCAAATTTTTAAAGTCATTTCGTTAACCCATATCCACCATTGATCATCGCCGCAGATATGATAGGACGGTCCACATGCTTTTCTGCACAAAACCTTCTTCAGCTACATTTTTCATCATAATTCTGCATTTTTCCACCATTCACCTTGCATCCACTGTTGCCTCCATGTTGCGCTACCATCATCACAGCTTTCCACCGTGGCCATCTTCCCCCATGCATGGATTTCTTAAACATGTTTGTGTGTTTTTGCAGGTAATAGGTGGTGAACTCTGCCATTTCTCACAGTCATTGTTATAGTGGCATAGAGCACAGCGAAGGCTAATTTCAAAGCCTGATATTGCAGAAGAATGCTTGGAAAGGTTACTAAATGGAAATATTTCATTAAAGGACAGAGTTTAATTCTGTGAGACCTCTCCAGCGCCACTAAAACTCAAATTTCACAGATAGAGATAGTAATGAAGTGGAAAAGAGTATCAGTGGGTAATCAGAGAGTTTAAGGCCTGTAATGGAAGAATTTAAGATCTGATTTATTGATTAAAAGGAAAATGTACCAGATTGAAGACCTCATGATTATCACAGAGTGCCTAATGAGGCCCAACATGTTAGCCCCCTATGAATTTTTTGTCAAGCAAACAGGGGGCTAAAATGTTTTTGAGCCTTCAAGGAATGCATTTCTCTTGTAAACACATAATCCTTGAAGTCTTTTCATGTCCCCCGCCCTTTGATCATTTCCCTCTGCTGTTCTGGAGTCAATAAGCCTCACTGATGATGAAAAAAGTGTGCTCCAAAAGGCCTTTATTTGCCCCTTGTACCCCTGCAGAATGTCCCATGTTAACCCATTTTTTCCCTTTGTCAAATTTCCCCTTTTACCCTCTAAATCCTCCCAAAATCCCCTTTAAATCCTACATTCACCCCTTGTCTGGTCTGATTCCCCTTTTTTCCTCTATCGTTACCCTTTCCCGGCCTTGAAATGTACTAAAAATGGGCCAAAAACCCACTTTTCCATATAATAGGGCCTAGCCCCTTTCTCGCTAGCCCGCAAACCACTTCCCCACGTGACCCCACGCTAAAACCAGGCGCAAAGGCTCAAAGCGCTAATCGCAATCGCAACTTTCAGAGGGGCGCCTTTCTTTGTTATATAAAAAACTCCAATGCGATTGAGTTTTGGTCCATAAGGCCTCCGCCGCGATCTCCACCGTTGATCCATCGTTTTGATCGGACGGCCTGACGCTAATCGCACTCCCACTTCCGATCGCAATCAGAACTTTCACCGTGCCACTCCTTGTTTCCCGCCAATTGCGTTTACCCGATCGAATCCCCGCCGTCCATCCATTCAAAATCAACGGCCCAGATCCCATCGCTCCCCTCCCATCACTCCTCTCGTTTCTCCCCGCTGATTGTTTCTACATCGTTGATCTATTACCCGGATCTGACGACTGGCGCTCAATAGCGACGTGCCCATTGCTCCTCTTCACTAACGCCTCCAATTAACTGTGGGTCGTCGATCTATTTCGAGATCTGACGGCTGGCGTGTAATCGCTAATCGCCAAATGGAAATTCTTGTTGCGACGCCCTTCCGTTTCCTCCGATTGTGATTTCTCGATTTGATCTGAGCCGTTGATCACTTCAGATCTAACGGTCCAGAGCTCATCGCTCCCCCCTTTTCTTCCCCCGCCGATTTAATCTCCACCGTTGATCTCCTACGTGATGCAACGGTTGGCGCTTAATCGCACCATCTCTCCAATCACAATCGCAAGTGTTAATGTGTCACCCCACTGCCTCCCTCGATTGCGATCCCCCGATCTGATCATAGCTATCCATTCATCCGATATCAATGACCCATATTGCACCGCGTCTTCCCCCAAGTCTCTTCCATCGGACCTTCCCAAAGGCTCATCTTTTAACCTCCGCCGTTGATCTCCTCCTAAGATTTAACGGCTCAAAATTAATCACCCTCCACCCATGCCGGGTCCCACATCAAGCCCCGTTTCATATGTTTTGCGTGCATTCCCTCCGTTTTTTGTTCCAAAATCCGAGCCTTTGTTCTACATAAATATTATATCATTGCGCCCACCTTTAAACTTTGATGTTTTTATATTAAAGTTCACGACATTTCTCCACCGTTTCCATCACATCCACAGCGTTTGCCTCTGTTATGCCACCATTCCTCTAGGCCTTCAAGGAAAATCTTCCGCCACCATCCCTGGATTTTATGATTGAGTTATTTCATTATACAGGAAACACAGAGAGACCATTATAGCGGCCTAGTGAAGCAGCAGAGACGGATTTGAAGGATTTAAGCCCGTAAATGAATATTTGAAGTGCTAATCCCACATTCAAAGGATTAAGGCACAGTTCCAGGACCAAATAGCACACAAGAAAGTCATATCAGTGCTACGTAACAGAAGAATGTGTTTTCTTCAGAGGTACACCTTCCTACATCAGTCTCCATGCCTACTCGAGCCCAGAAACAATTAATTACACTGACAGAAGCTTCTTAAAGACTGTCAGGATTGCAGTTATGGAAGCATGGATACCTGAAGACCTTTTCAGTCACCTTACTTGCTTCAGAAAATAAAACAGAGGGTCTTACAGCCAGAAGGACATTCAAGAAACATCAGAGGTCAATCTTGGCTTGACAGAGTCTCCCAGACCATACCAAAGGTACTTACAGCGATGCAGATTTCCATTAAGCAGAGTGGGAATGAACTCTTTCTCCACTCTGTCTTAATGAGATCCATTTAATGAATATCATATACTCCTGTTATTCTCTTCTCCTATAATAATTCTCGAGAACATGTTGTAAAGGTGGTTGTTCGGTTCTTGTTGTTGTTGTAGTTAGAGGGATTCAGTTTTGACTGTTAGAACAGTTTGGGAGAGAGTAGGAGAGTAGTGCGTAATGTAGTAGGCTAGGAGGAGAAGTTTGGATTGTAACAGCCATTGAGCTCAATGTATGTGATTGGTTTTGCATCAATTAAGAGAGCACATTTCTTTGGATCCTGGTCTATTACTATAGGTGATGTTTCTCTCTTTATATCATTTATTTACATTTTCATGTTGTTCATTGGTCTTCTGGGCTCACATTAGAAATATGGCATAGGATTTACCCTTGTAGGTACCCTATGTCTCTGCTCTCCTTGCCTTAAATGTTTTCTGTTGTATGTGTTATCTGAGGGTTGATTTCAGTTAATTCAACCAGTGTAGTGGATGTCATTTCCTGCTAGCTGATGTATGAATTAGTGAAATCTATCTCTAGTTGTTCTGGTTGGGTTTAAGTTGGGAGATTTGGGAAACTGGGGATTAGAGTTAGCCCTTTCCACCAGAGTCCTTGTGTGACTAGCTGGCCTCTCTAAGATCTCTTGCTGGTGTCAAAGCATTGAAGGTTCAAAGTCCTTCTCTGATCTATAGACCCTGGATCTGTCAAACTTATCTATTTTCCCTAGGAGCATGCTAAAGCTGACCTAGAGTTAAATGACCTCTGGTCCGATCTATAAGATGCCCCTTTTTCCCTCCATTGAAAGCTGCCTTTGAGTATGTCCAAGTAGGTTTGGAGTTAAATGACCTCTGACCTGATCTATAGACAGAAATTGGGTTGTTTTCCTTCTTTCACTTTCAATCCTTAATGTTCCATTCCATCATCTATCTAAAAATATCCTTTAGTGTAGATGACTTTCCCTCTGAAAGCCTTGGCTAGTTGTTGCATGTAATTACCTTTCATGACTCCATAGCCCAATGGATGGCATTTTATTGAACTATCCTCCTTTGTCGAAACATCCTACTATTTTTCTCCTTTCCTCGTATTACCTTCTCAGTCTATGATCTCATGACCAACCCAACAACCAAGCAACCAAATCATTTTAAAACCCCCTTTGTGCTTCATAACTAGCCTAACACTTTATCTTGAGCTTCAAAGATATATCATTCTTTGTTTCATTGGAGAGATCCCTCTCCAGGTCTAGGAGGGCTAGATCCTAGGGCCCCGAAGTGGTTATGATGTTGTCTCATCTTTTGGTCTTGCCAATTTTGCCAAAACATGGGAACTCCAACATAATGGTGACTCCATTGGGGAGGAGACCACTTTGCCTTTATATTGGCTTTTAATTGCTGATGGTGGACAGTAGCCTGCTCCAAACAGTCAAATTCATCCACCTGGCAACTCCACACTCCCTATGATCCAAAGACCTGATGACTCCACTGGTGGAGGACTCTGAACTGGTTGAGAAGAAGCAGTAACATTCTTTGCAAAAGCATGAATCCAAACATGGACAGGGATACAAAGTATGATGATTTGTATGACCAATTAGATGAATTAACAGAAATGTTTGGTAAAGTGCTGGAGATGGATATGGCTAATCCGAACGCGAATGAGGATTATTTAGAACATCCCACGCCTCTCCCAGAACAAGAACAAACTTGAGACCGAGAGGATGAGAAAGACATGTACGATGCTCAAGAGTCTATATAATACAAAGAGGAAAGTGATCAGGGACTTCCCGATTGCTTACCTATGTCTTGTGTTATGCTGACTAGAGAATATCAACGCCTAATGGTAAAATCTAATAGGGAATGCTGCCTTGAGGAAAAAAGAGACCACATAGAAGAGGCAGAATCTGATGTGGAAGAAGAGGCTCAAGAAAACATCCCGCCTCCAAATCAGCTAACAAAAGAGAAAGAGGATTGTTGTCCTTCTGTCCATGATGAGAGGGAAACCCCTCTTTTGACAAAAGAAGAGATTGATCAGATATTAAGTCAGCAGTCCACCTCATAAATATTTTATAGAACACACGCTCCTTCTCATTCATCTCTTGAGTTTGATGATACAGATCCAGAAAGCTCCTCTGTGGATCAGGATGAAGAAAGACCCACTGAGAATCCGACAGGTTTGATTGGTGACATTGCTTACGATTATGACTTTCCTAGTTATGATCTATTTGATGATGATTGTTTATAGAGAGAGGCTGAGCTTGCAGAACCATCATCAGTAGACCCATGGGAGGAAAGCCAGGGCCAGCAACTCCAGATAAGCAATGAACCCAGTCAGCCTATCTATGACATTGATGGGGAAAGTTATGAAAGCATCAATGATGAGTGTCATGAGATCGATGGTCAGCAGTCTTTCCTTTCAGAAGACGAGGAGGAAAGAAAAGAAGAGATTCTTGAGAAAGATGAAAATAATAAGTCTTCTCTTGAAAAAGAGGAAGTAATGGAACAAACCACTGCTCAAGAATACATAGATCTTTTCACGGAGCTCAGCACATCAGAGCAGAATATATTAGAGCTCCAAGAGGACTCAACTGCAATATACAATGAGTCCTCCAGTTCAGAAAATGAAGAAGATGCGGGAGATTCTCTCTCTCAAGAGAGTCTTCTTCTTGATCCAGTGGAAGAAGAAGAGATCCTGGTTGAACCCTGCCTGCCAAATATCATAGTCAGGTATCTTTTCATGATCCTTATGCTCATTTCCTACAAACATTTGAGGAAGTATCAAAGGTATATTTGAGCAGCATGTTGCAAATGGAAAGAAATTTTTTCAAAGCTGCTGTTATTGAACAAAAAAAGTGGGAGCTGCCTTGCCTATCCAGCCTGCTCAAGGAGCTGAGCAGAAAGGACCAGTCATGGGATCACTTGATGGACTGGTTACATTGGAAGACAATGTTTGTAAGCTAGACTTGTAAATATTCTAGTTAGAGTAGGGTAGGTAGGAAAAGCTCAATAAAGCTCAGTCTGTGAGTGTGTAGTTAGTTGTTTTTAATTCCTGCAAATTCCAGCGAGTTAGACAGTCTAATCTTGGCTTGAATGTTTTCAATTTCTGTCTTAGAATGTAGAGAAGAAATCTGCTAGACAGTTTAATATTAGCAGATACTAGATTAGATAGAAAAACTAGGAGACCAATAGTTTAATCTGGTCTCATGGAGTAATAAGGGTAGAAGTAGAATAGGTTTATTTTCCTGTTTGTAAAAATGATGATGTAAAGGGTCCGCAAGTCCAAATGCACCCAGAAGAAAAAATGTTAGGACTATAGTGTGGGTAGGTAGTTGTTTGGGAGAATTTTTACTGCTGATATGATGTCTTCATGATTTGTGGCAGCTGATCCAAGAAAAGAATGGATGTGTCAAGTACCAGGCATCTGGCCTACACCAAATATCAATATCTAAATTCTTGACTCCTTCAAGAAGAAGCCATCCCCATGTAGAGCCACTGTTAGCCCCCTATGAATTTTTTGACAAGAAAATAGGGGGCTAAAATGTTTTTGAACCTTCAAGGAATGAATTTCTCTTGTAAACACATCATCCTTGAAGTCTTTTCATGTCCCCTTCCCTTTGATCATTTTCCTCTGCTGTTCTGGAGTCAATAAACCTCACTGATGATGAAAAAATCATGCTCCAAAAGGCCTTTATTTGCCCCTTGTACCCCTGCAGAATGTCCCATGTTAACCCATTTTTTCCCTTTGTCAAAGTTCCCCTTTTACCCTCTAAATCCTCCCAAAATCCCCTTTAAATCCTACATTCACCCCTTGTTTGTTATGATTCCCCTTTTTTCCTCTATCGTTACCCTTTCCCGGCCTTGAAATGTACTAAAAATGGGTCGAAAACCCACTTTTCCATATAATAGGGTCTAGCCCCTTTCCCGCTAGCCCACAAACCACTTCCCCATGTGACCCCACGCCAAAACCAGGCGCAAAGGATCAAAGCGCTAATCACAATCGCAACTTTCGAAGGGGAGCATTTCTTTGTTATATAAAAAACTCCGATGCGATTGAGTTTTGGTCCATAAGGCCTCCGCCGCGATCTCCACTGTTGATCCATCGTTTTGATCGGATAGCCCAACACTAATCGCACTCCCGCTTCCGATCGCAATTAGAACTTTCACCATGCCCCTCCTTGTTTCCCCCCGATTTCATTTCCCTGATCGAATCCCAGCCGTCCATCCATTCAAAATCAATGGCCCAGATCCCATCGCTCCTCTCGTTTCTCCCCGCCGATTGTTTCTCCACCATTGATCTATTACCCAGATCCGATGGCTAGCGCTCAATCACAACACACTCGTCACTCCTCTTCACTAACCCCTCTGATTAACTGTGGGCCGTCGATCTATTTCCAGATCCGACGGCTCGCGTGTAATCGCTAATCGCCAAACAGAACTTCTTGTTGCGACGCCGTTCCATTTCCTCCGATTTCGATTTCCCAATTTGATCTGAGCCATTGATCTCTTTAGATCCAACGGTCCAGATCTCATCGCTCCCTGCCTATCTTCCCCCACCGATTTAATCTCCATCGTTGATCTCCTGCGCGATCCAACGGTTAGCGCTTAATCGCACCATCGCTCCAATCGTAATCGCAAGTGTTAATGTGTCACCTCGCTACCTCCCCCGATTGTGATCCCCCAATCTGATCATAGCCGTCCGTTCATCCGAGATCAATGACCCATATTGCATCGTGTCTTCCCCCATGTCTCTTCCATCGGACCTTCCCAAAGGTTCATCTTTTAACCTCCGTCGTTGATCTCCTCCTGAGATCTAACGGCTCAAAACTAATCACCCTCCACCCATGCCAGGTTCCACATCAAGCCCCGTTTCATATGTTTTGTGTGTATTCCTTTTTTTTTCGTTCCAAAAGCCCGAGCCTTTGTTTTGCATAAATATTATATCATTGCACCCACCTTTACACTTTAATTTTTTTATATTAAAGTTCACGGCATTTCTCCACCGTTTCCATCACATCCACAATGTTTGCCTCTGTTACGCCACCATTCCTCCAGGTCTTCAAGGAAAATATTCCACCACTGTCCCTAGATTTTATGATTGAGTTATTTCATTATACAGGAATCACAGAGAGACCATTATAGCGTCCTAGTGAAACAACAGAGAAGGATTTGAAGGATTTAAGCCCGTAAATGAAGATTTAAAGTGCTAATCCCGCGTTCAAAGGATTAAGGCGCAGTCCCAGGACCAAAGAGCGCACCAGCAAGTCATATCAGTGCTACGTGACAGTAGAACATGTTTTCTCCAGAGGTACACCTTCCTACATCAGTCTCCATGCCTCCTCGAGCCCAGAAACAGTTAATTACACTGACAGAAGCTTCTTAAAGACTGTCAGGACTGCAGTTATGGAAGCATGGAGACCTGAAGATCTTTTCAGTCACCTTAATTTCTTCAGAAGGCAAAACAGAGGGCCTTACAGCTAGAAGGACATTCAAGAAACGTTAGAGGTCAATCTTGGCATGACAGAGTCTCCCAGACCATACCAAAGGTACTTACAGCGATGCAGATTTCCATTAAGCAGAGTGGGCATGAACTCTTTATCCACTCTATCTTAATGAGATCCATTTAATGAATATCATCTACTCCTGTTATTCTCTTCTCCTATAAAAATTCCCGAGAACATGTTGTAAAGGTGGTTGTTCGGTTGTTGCAGTTGTAGTTAGAGGGATTCAGTTTTGACTGTTAGAACATTTTGGGAGAGAGTAGCAGAGTAGTATGTAATGTAGTAGGCTGGGAGGAGAAGTTTGGATTTTAACATCCATTGAGCTCAGTGTATGTGACTATTTTTGCATCAATTAAGCAAGCACATTTCTTTGGATCCTGGTCTATTACTACGGGTGATGTTTCTCTCTTTATATCTTTTATTTACATTTTCATGCTGTTCATTGGTCTACTAGGCTCGCATAAGAAATATGGCATAGGATTTACCCTTGTAAGTACCCTATGTTTCTACTCTCCTTGCCTTAAATGTTTTCTGTTGTATGTGTTATCTGAGGGTTGATTTCAGTTAATTTAACCAGTGCAGTGGATGTCATTGCCTGCTAGCTGATGTATGAATTAGTGAAATCTGTCTTTAGTTGTTCTGGTTGGGTTTAAGCTGAAATATTTGGGAAACTAGGGATTAGAGTTAGCCCTGTCCACCAGGGTCCTTATGCGACCAGCTGGCCTCTCTAAGATCTCTTGCTGGTGTCAAAGCATTGAATGTTCAAAGTCCTTCTCTAATCTATTGACCCTGGCTCTGTCAAACTTATCTATGTTTTCCCTTAGAGCATGCTAAAGCTGACCTAGAGTTAAATGACCTCTGGTCCAATCTATAAGCTGCCCCTTTGTCCCTCCATTGAAAGCTACCTTTGATTATGTCCAAGCAGGTCTGGATTTAAATGACCTCTGACCTGATCTATAGACAGAAATTGAGTTTTTTTCCTTCTTTCACTTTCAATCCTTAATTTTCCATTCCATCATCTATCTAAAAATATCCTTTAGTGTAGATGACTTGCCCTCTGAAAGTCTTGGCTATTTGTTGCATGTAATTACCTTTCATGACTCCATAGCCTAATGGATGGCATTTTCTTGACCTATCCTCCTTTGCCGAAACATCCTTCTATTTTTCTCCTTTCGTCCAATTACCTTCTCAGTCTATGATCTCATGACCAACCCAGCAACCAAGAAACCAAATCATTTAAAAACCCCCTTTGTGCTTCATAACTAGCCTAATACTTCATCTTGAGCTTCAAAGATATATCATTATTTGCTTCATTGGAGAGATCCCTCTCCAGGTCCAGAAGGGTTAGATCCTAGGGCCCCAAAGTGGTTATGATGTTCTCTCATCTTTTGGTCTTGCCAATCTGGCCAAAACATGGGAACCCCAACACAATGCACAGAAAACAATATCATGAGTGTTTCACATCGGCAGAAGCTTCCTCCTGAGAAATGACATAGTACCCATACTGTCTTTATTCTAAATTGTGTCCTCGAGAAGATTTCCCCCTGAAAATAGTCCTAATGCTACCAGAACATTTGTTACACAGTATGGCAGACCTCATAGTCATTTATCTGTCTTTTTTTTTATTCACCAGAGTACTATAGAGTGCTACAGCCAAAGTACATCAAGAACATACCTGGAGTAAATTGCAGCCTGTCGAAGACCACTCTTTCATCCAAAGAGTACTGAATATCAATGCTTAGATATTAAAACATAATGGCCCTCGACCCACTTCTTCTACTCTATTTTAATGTTACATTTATTGTTTCATCTACCTCCTTTGCCTCTCTTTCAGCTATAAAATTCATGAAGAAACTCATTGTAAAGGTTTTTGATCGGATATCTGTGAAATGTACGCTGTTTCTCTTAAGATATAGTTCTCTGTGTAAAGTTGTAAGATAGGCTGAGGAAGATGTTTTCAGACTAAATATCAAGTTGTTGACAATGTTGTACATGACTGGTGTTGCTCTTTAATATGACAAGCACATTTATTTGGATCCTGATTTAAAGCAGCAGTGATGTTTTTCTATCTCTGTCTTTGTTTCTCTTTGTGAGTCATCATATTTCATTTCTTCTGGTACACATCAGAAATTTGGCATAGGATTTACCCTCTCATGGTACCCTATGTTTTTTCTCTCCCTACCTTTGATGTTTTCTGCTGTATGTGTTATCTGAGTATTGATTTAAGTTAATTTAACTAGTGTAGTGGCTATAATTTACTGCTAGCTAATGTATGGATTAATAAATCTATCCTCAGATGTTCTTGTTGGGTTTTAATTGAAGAATTGGGATACTAGGAGTTTAGAATGTTGTTTCTTCGTCACTAGGGTCCTTTTCGATTAATTGAATCCTTCCAAGTTCCCCTAAGTTGGATGCCGAAGCATTGAGAGTTCAAAGTCTCTCTCTGATCTTAGGTTTTCACCTTTGTGTTTAGATCTTTGATGTTCCTTTGTCTGAAGAGTTTACCCTTTAGGAGTTGGATCACAGGTGTCTAATGGCATGTCCTGTCCCTGGATCTGATCTTTGAATGGTCACCTTGGAGGTTTCCTTGCCCTTCACCTTCTTTCTTACCATTTCATGCCACACTATCATATTTAAGATCCAATGCTTTAGAAGACTATCCCAACTGAAAGCCTGCATATCGAATAGCAAGTAAACCCTTTCCTGACTCCATTGCCCAATGGTCTCGAGTATTCTGTGAATCAACTCTCCTTTCCCTAAAATCTTATTTATTCATCCTTGTGTCATATTGAACCCTTCCTTCCTGATTCCCAACAACCAAACAAACAATTAAACAAACAAACAAACCCGTGCCTATAACTAGCCTAAAAACTTAAAAGAGAGCTTCAAAGACATATATCTTTGCCTATACAGAGAGATCCCTCTTTGGACCCAAGAGGGCTAGATCCTAAGGTCTGAAAGTGGTTCTGATTTTGTCTCATCTTTTGGTATTGCCAAACTTTCCAAAACATGGGAAACCCAACATAATGGCGACTCCACTGGGGAAGCATTGAGTAAGACACACCTTTAAACACTCAAAGAAGACCATAGTAGCCTTATTTTGGTGGTTAATAACTATGGTGGACAGTATACATCCTTGAAACATTCTTAACCTTCTACCTGGCAACACCATAGTTCATTAATGATTAAAGACTCCACTGGTAATCAGTAGACCTGCTGATTATCGTGGTTCACATAAGACTCCACTGGGAAACTAGCCTTCATTACAAAATTAGCCATACTAGAAGTAACAAGTAGGATTAAGCGGCTTTGTTTAAAGACAACATTTTGGCTTCAAGAACCATTCACACAAGAGCTTATCCTAACACTTTAAATTGATGAGCCTGTTAGGGATAAAGAATATTTAAATAATATAAATCTCTAGTTTACATTTATGTAAAAATTAAATCCATAAAACATTATAAATAAATATTTAAAAGCTTCCATCCTTCATTTTCTCTGTAAAAATAAATTTTCATTAAGTTAATTCAAGAACTTCATTTAAAAGAATATTTAGAAATCATATTACTTTAGAAATCTATAAATTATGCTTGCACTCCATTTCAAAAAAAATTGCAGAAAATAGAAAACTCTTTCCATTTTCTCATTAAGTGTTAGGGATAAAGAATATTTAAATAATATAAATCTCTAGTTTACATTTATGTAAAAATTAAATCCATAAAACATTATAAATAAATATTTAAAAGCTTCCATCCTTCATTTAATCTGTAAAAATATTTTTTCATTAAGTTAATTCAAGAACTTCATTTAAAGGAATATTTAGAAATCAAATTACTTTAGAAATCTATAAATTATGCTTGCACTCCATTTCAAAAAAAGGGCAGAAAATAGAAAATTGTTTCCATTTTCTCATTAAGTTAATTCAAGAACTTCATTTAAAGAAACATTTAGAAATATAGTGCTTTAGAAATTTTTAAATTATGCTTTAGCTGCATTTCAAAGAAATATAAAACTAAAATAAAAATTCTTCCCATTTTCATTAAGTTAATTCCAAAACTTCATTAAAAAAAACATTTTCATTAAGTTCATAAAAACTCTTCCCATTTTCATTAATTTAATTCATGAATTTAATTTAACGAAACATTTCATTAAACTAATTCCAGAATTTCATTTAGAAATGTAGTGCTTTAGAAATCTGTAAATTATGGACTGCATTTAAAAGAAATATGCAGAAAAATGAAAACTCTTCACGTAAATCAAGCATTAAATAAATTTGGTTCCTCACCTAGACAATTCTAGATCGACAGCTTCTTCAATGGCTTAATAATCAACATAAAGGGGCGCGGATTTTCTTTGCTGCTACTGGATACGCTTACTCCACGGCCGGATATGCTACTGGATAAGTCAGATAAATTAATACATCTCGATCAATCTCACCAGAATCTGAACATGGATCTGGTTATGCGTCTGGTTTGATGGTTCAGAGAGTTCATATCTTATTTTATAGTTAGGTGGAAGAGACATAGGGTTTGATGAGTTAGGTAATTTTTTATGTAGTTAACAGAGTGTAAATGAAGGAAATATTTATTTAATGGACTAAAACATTTCAATCGTCTAACATTTGATCTAATGGTTTATAGAAAGACATAATGGCAGCTAGGAAATTTGTTTTCAAATAAATACGCCTTACGGTGTAATTATGGAGATAGAAATAACGAAGTGAATAGTAATGTAGTAACTCTTAAACAGAATGTGTTATAAGGATTAAAAATAAGTATTTCTCTTTTCAAGATTAAATAATTTGAGTTAAGTTAAATATAAATTTATGTATGTATTTATTTAATTTAAATTAAATATAAATTTATGTATGTGTATTTGAGTGAAGTTAAATATAAATTTATGTATGTGTGTGTTTTTGGAGAAAGATTACCGAGTTAAATCTAAAAGAATAAAAAGTTAAAGTATTTATACTTTTATAAATATATTTATAATTTTATTTTGATAGGAACTAGAAACCTTTTCAAATATATGCAACAATTCAACACCTATTAAAAAAATTTAAAACATTTTATAAAAATATAAATACTTTATTCTTTTACTCTTTTAGATTTGATTATACAAATTTAAAACAAAACACACACATTTATATTTAACTTAATTCTATTTTTTCAACCCTAAAAAGGGAATTTCTTCAGATTTTTTTTCAATCCTTCTCATAGATTTGTGCTTAAGAGTTACTACATTACTTGTTGACCTGGTGATTTCTATTACATGGTGTAGCCACTTTTTCCAAACGGCCATTACACATTTCCATAATTTTTTTTTTAATTTTCTTTCTAGTACCAAAGGAGTTGGTATACTTTTGACCTGTCACCTAGGAGGCTCAAGATTGAGATGGAGGGACTACATTGTTCTTATACTCTTGAACCTAATGTAACTTCCTGAAAGCATGTTAGGGATATTTCATACCCTCCTAAACTTAATGAAACTTTTGCCAAGGATATAAGGGGATTAATTGTGAATGACATATGATATTTAGGAGGATTAAGGTCAAGTTGGAGGGAACATATTTTTTTATACCCCTAAACGTAATGAAAGCTCCTAACCGCACATACCCAACCGGTGTAGACTAGAAATCATGAAGCTCATTGGTTGGGAGAGAAGCTTAGGTAGCTTCCATACTCCCCACTATGAGACAGGGTTCTCCTCCCTCCAACTTATAGTGAACACACCACTTTAGACTATAATATGAAAGTGACTATTATAAGCGACTCTAAATCCTACCTTCATAAATGGACCTTGCGAAAATTGATAAGATGAATTGGATGACCCTCTAAGAAGATCCTCCCCTAGGAAATGTTAAGGCCCCCAAAATGACAAAGAAATAAGAGACACTTTATTCTCTTATGCTCCCTATTGTGATTTAGGAATTCATGTTGGCATAATCAGATAAGGTCTTTAACTTCAACGTAGTCTTCATGATTTATAAGGCTCAAGGAAGTACTAGTGTTGCATAATATTCCAAGGCCCCCAAAATGGAAAAGAAATAAGAGGGACACTTTCTTTTCTTATGCTCCCTATTTTGATTTAGGAATTATTGTTATCATACAAGATATTTAACTTCAATATAGTCCTCATGATTTCTAAGGCTCAAGGAAGTAGCTAGTATTGCATAAGATTCCAAGGCCCCAAAAATGACAAAGAAATAAGAGAGACACTTTATTTTCTTATGCTCCCTATTGTGATTTAGTAATTCACGTTGGCATAATCAGACAACGTCTTTAACTTCAGCATAGTCCTCATGATTGGTAAGGCTCAAAGAAGTAGTTATTATTGCATAATATTTCAATGTATCACGATCTCTGCATTTTGTTGATATTTTTCTATTTTTCAATAATTCTCAAAGAAGCATTAATTAGTGCTATATTCGATTGCCTTACGATGTTTCGTTTGGAACATCTAGTGCAATTGTTAGGTAATATTACTTTTACTCTTAAAAAGTGATTTTTAGGTAAAGGAGAAAAAGATACATGAAAAACTATGAATAATATTACACCCAAGTTTTTCAAAATGAAAAACTAAAAAATTAATTAATATTTGTGAGTTAAATGTATGTATGACTTAGTAAAAGGTCTTCTAATTCAAATTCCAAACTCAAAAAGGAGAAGAGGATACATAGAAAATCATGAACAATATTATAGCTCAGATTTTTAAAATGAAAAATTAAACAATTAAATAGTATTTGTGTAAAAATATATGTGTGACTTAGTAAAAAATCTTCTTTATGTTTAAATTATTTTGGAATTAAAATTCCAAACTCTAGATTTAGTGAATTTCCCCATCTTACTCAAATTTCTATTATCGAATATCCACTTTTGAAGGTTGACCATTCCTTTGCAAGTTTAATAATATCTATTTATGTTTTTAATGGTTAAGGTTATATATTTGTTAGTCCCTGCCTCGTTAAGGAATATAGCATTTATCTTACATTAAAGTGAGTTTATTTTCAATATTTTATCGATTTTATTGCAATTTTAATCAAATTTTGGAGAAAATGCTTCATTTTCCAATCTTCTCATAAATTTAGAAATATTTTTCTAATTTTTTGGTACTATTATTTCTATTTTTCATTTGTTGAACGAGATTTGATGGGACATAATTCCCTTGATGGAGGGAGTTTTATTTTTTATATTTGCGAGTGCCTAGAAAAACAAAAAAATGTAAGTGGTCATTCCATAGGTGAGTGCTCTGACACTGATAGTGAGATTGGCATTCTAATGTAATTGCACTGCTCAATGATGTCAGAACTGATGCAATTACAGGTTCTTTCTGTAGATAGGGGGTCCTAAACTAATTTCCAACTCATTGTGCATAGGAAGTATCTTTTACGTAGATGATTGGGTTGGGTGTGGTGGTTGGTTTAATGAATGAGACCGAATCTCCAATTAATATAATTGAAAGATAACTCACAAACAATAAGCACTCTTCGCACACTACTCGGGTTGGGTGTGGTGGCTGGTTTAATGAATGAGACCGAATCTCCAATTAATATAATTGAAAGATAACTCACAAAAAACAAGCACTCTTCGCACACTACTCGTCCATCTTCGACTAACTTGATAAAAACTTTGTAGCATAAAATCAAATGTTGTCCCTTGCAGACATTTGGTAGCTTAAAAATGTGTGTTGTAAATATGTACCTTTTGAATATGGCTTATTTCCCTTAACTGAAGTCAGTTATGAAGATGGATCAGATATTTTCTCTATAATATTATATTAACCATTGTTATATATCATTATTCATAATGATGTGTGGGAGAAAGTGTGCAGGAGGATGTGTTTGGTTTGAACCTCTGTGGTTCCACCTCTACATAAAGTTTTGTTATAAAATGTTCTGCCAATTTAAGACATTATGAACATGGTTTTTACTAGTTTTCTTACATATAAAGCATTTATGTTCATTGAAAAACATAAAAAATACAACTCATGAACCGAAAATGTCGAAGCTCCTCTATAAGCAAACCTACGCACAAGAAAATTAATTTCTTAAAAAAACATGGGCCACATAAAACATCTGCTACAAGCTAAAATATTGGCATCTGGTATCTGCCCCACGTGTTACATCATTAGTGTCATGCTTTTATTATGTTTTTTTTTTCAAGACATGGTTGGACATATTATTAATTTGTAAGAAAATGTTAAAAAATGATGTTATAATTTATTTATTTAAATATAATACATGAACTCATTGTGTGGAGGTAGAGATATGTTTCTTTCACTGTGTGGAGATTTTCTCATGCAGATATTTCCTCCACACAAGGTGGGCCACATAAATAATATGCTAGAAGCAAAAATCCTAACATATAACATATTTCACAGGGGTTGCATGTATAAAAAATGCTAATGGTTAAAAAAAAAATAAGAGGCCAACTAGATTTACGACTAGAAACCATGGAAACCATTAAAAAAAAGGGGGATGGGCCACATACAACATCTGTTATAAGAAAAAACCTTAGCATATTTCATCCCACGGGGATTACATCAAAAGTTTTAATGGTTTATGCTCAAATTTACCTTGAAAAAAAAATATAATAAGTTCTATATGCTAAGCATATGCAAAATATAAAATAAAATCAAATAAATAACTTTAAATAAAAATATCTTAACCATTGCCCACAAATAAATAATAAAAACTAAAATAAAATAACTTGACACTTAATCCTAACGTGTTCTTGATATGCTAAACAATATCTAAAACTATCTTCAGAACTAACTCAGGTCCTAAATCTAAACAATGGTGCATAGGGATAATGTTACAAGTTTTTATTGTGTGGAGATACATGGTATGTGCAGAAGAACAAGGATTCATAAGGAACTTAATGTTAAAAGGTTTCCTTTTGGAGAGATTTTATTGTGCAGAGAACAAAGTATTTGTGAGAGATAAGTTGTGTATAGCTCTGATTTTAGAGCTATGGAGTGTTAGCCACTTATGAAATTTTTGTCAAGCAAACAGGTGGCTAAATTGTTTTATGAGCCTTCAAGAGACACAATTCCTATGAAAATCTCTCATCCTTGAAGCCTCTGTGTGTTTGTTGCCTTTAAAAATATCTCCACTATTGTTTCTATCCAAAAAAAGACCTCACTGTCTGTGAAAAAATTGTGCTTTGAAGAGCCTTCATCTGCCCTTGTATCTCTACAAAATTCCCCATCTTGGCCATTTTTCCCTTTTGCAAAATTTCCCCTTTAACCTCAAAAATCCCTCCTAAGTTTCCCAAACCATCAAATTCTTCCTTTTAAACCAAGTGAAATCCTCTCATTTGATTGCAACTCCCCTTTTTCCCCACACCGAAAACCTAATTTTAGCCTTTAAAGCTCTGTTTGTGGCTGAAAACCCATATTTTCCCCAATGTGTAGGCTAAGCCCCTTTTGGCCAGCCCCTAACCACTTCCCATCCATAAGCCTGAGCACTAAGACCAAGCACTAGCCCACAAGACGCTAATCACATCAAAGAATCGGAGCGGGACATGCCTATTTTCTTTGTAAAAACAAAACTCTGATGCGATAGTGTATTTGTTCTATGAACCTTAGGAGAGGTATTTTTCGTCGATCTTAATAGATCTGACAATCTGCGCAAAGCTCACATCGCGCCCCGATCACACCCCATTGTAAACCTCCGATGACCTTCTCCACCGTCGATTCGCCTTTTAATCCGACAGTCCTCGCATCCTCGTGTCGATCGCAATCGCAAAGTTTAAGCTGTGCCATCCTTCATCCCTCATGATTGCGATCCTCCGACGTGATCCTAGTCGTTGAATCCACAAGAACCAATGGCCAGGATTCGCCACCATTCCGCCAGGTGTCCCCCGATTGGGCTCCTCTGATCCAATTGCAGCCGTCCATCTCTCATAGATCCGACGGTCCAAGGCCAATCGCTCCATCGCCCATCAGATTTTTCCCACCTCCATCGCTCCCCTCTAATTAGATCGCAACCTTCCATACTTGATGATCTAACGGCTCAGATCTCTCCTGCCCACTAACCATTTTCTCTGCCTGTTTATCTCCTCCGCCAATCTCAGCCGTTCGTCCTCAGATCAGATGGCCCACAATAAAACCGCTGTCCATTCGACCCCACCTCTATTGTCCGTGCATATTCTCAAATCGTGCTCCATCTCCCGCTCAGATCTCATGGGCCCAGATCCAACGGTATACACCCATATCGCACAGTTTTCGCGTCCAGTGTTTAATGCCTAAAATTTACGCGATATGGGCGGTTTTCTAGAGCCACATGTCAGCTAAAGACCCATATTGCGTTGAAAAAGTGAAAACAGCCTTTTGGCCTTTCTGCCGCGCGAAACCAGTAGTTTTTCATCCCAAAACCACTTCCCCACTTCATCGCCTGAAATCTCATATGTTGATCCCGACCGTTGATCAGCTTCGATCAACTGCCCTCATTGCATCTCACGTCCCAACCTTGTTTTTCATTGCACAACCCATGCATTGCATTAGATCATCACAACCGTCGATCTCCTCCCGAGATATGACGGTCCTAATTGAATTTCCCTTCGCCCATGACCATGGTCCTACCACATCCGTCCATTTCATATGTTTTACACACATTTCTGTGTATTTTGTTCAAAGGCTCGAACTTTGGGTTTTACATTAAACATCATATCATTCTGCCAACATTAGAAATTTAATGTTTTACGTTAAAGTTTATTACATTCTGCCCAAATTTTTAAAGTCATTTCGTTAACCCATATCCACCATTGATCATCGCCGCAGATATGATAGGACGGTCCACATGCTTTTCTGCACAAAACCTTCTTCAGCTACATTTTTCATCATAATTCTGCATTTTTCCACCATTCACCTTGCATCCACTGTTGCCTCCATGTTGCGCTACCATCATCACAGCTTTCCACCGTGGCCATCTTCCCCCATGCATGGATTTCTTAAACATGTTTGTGTGTTTTTGCAGGTAATAGGTGGTGAACTCTGCCATTTCTCACAGTCATTGTTATAGTGGCATAGAGCACAGCGAAGGCTAATTTCAAAGCCTGATATTGCAGAAGAATGCTTGGAAAGGTTACTAAATGGAAATATTTCATTAAAGGACAGAGTTTAATTCTGTGAGACCTCTCCAGCGCCACTAAAACTCAAATTTCACAGATAGAGATAGTAATGAAGTGGAAAAGAGTATCAGTGGGTAATCAGAGAGTTTAAGGCCTGTAATGGAAGAATTTAAGATCTGATTTATTGATTAAAAGGAAAATGTACCAGATTGAAGACCTCATGATTATCACAGAGTGCCTAATGAGGCCCAACATGTTAGCCCCCTATGAATTTTTTGTCAAGCAAACAGGGGGCTAAAATGTTTTTGAGCCTTCAAGGAATGCATTTCTCTTGTAAACACATAATCCTTGAAGTCTTTTCATGTCCCCCGCCCTTTGATCATTTCCCTCTGCTGTTCTGGAGTCAATAAGCCTCACTGATGATGAAAAAAGTGTGCTCCAAAAGGCCTTTATTTGCCCCTTGTACCCCTGCAGAATGTCCCATGTTAACCCATTTTTTCCCTTTGTCAAATTTCCCCTTTTACCCTCTAAATCCTCCCAAAATCCCCTTTAAATCCTACATTCACCCCTTGTCTGGTCTGATTCCCCTTTTTTCCTCTATCGTTACCCTTTCCCGGCCTTGAAATGTACTAAAAATGGGCCAAAAACCCACTTTTCCATATAATAGGGCCTAGCCCCTTTCTCGCTAGCCCGCAAACCACTTCCCCACGTGACCCCACGCTAAAACCAGGCGCAAAGGCTCAAAGCGCTAATCGCAATCGCAACTTTCAGAGGGGCGCCTTTCTTTGTTATATAAAAAACTCCAATGCGATTGAGTTTTGGTCCATAAGGCCTCCGCCGCGATCTCCACCGTTGATCCATCGTTTTGATCGGACGGCCTGACGCTAATCGCACTCCCACTTCCGATCGCAATCAGAACTTTCACCGTGCCACTCCTTGTTTCCCGCCAATTGCGTTTACCCGATCGAATCCCCGCCGTCCATCCATTCAAAATCAACGGCCCAGATCCCATCGCTCCCCTCCCATCACTCCTCTCGTTTCTCCCCGCTGATTGTTTCTACATCGTTGATCTATTACCCGGATCTGACGACTGGCGCTCAATAGCGACGTGCCCATTGCTCCTCTTCACTAACGCCTCCAATTAACTGTGGGTCGTCGATCTATTTCGAGATCTGACGGCTGGCGTGTAATCGCTAATCGCCAAATGGAAATTCTTGTTGCGACGCCCTTCCGTTTCCTCCGATTGTGATTTCTCGATTTGATCTGAGCCGTTGATCACTTCAGATCTAACGGTCCAGAGCTCATCGCTCCCCCCTTTTCTTCCCCCGCCGATTTAATCTCCACCGTTGATCTCCTACGTGATGCAACGGTTGGCGCTTAATCGCACCATCTCTCCAATCACAATCGCAAGTGTTAATGTGTCACCCCACTGCCTCCCTCGATTGCGATCCCCCGATCTGATCATAGCTATCCATTCATCCGATATCAATGACCCATATTGCACCGCGTCTTCCCCCAAGTCTCTTCCATCGGACCTTCCCAAAGGCTCATCTTTTAACCTCCGCCGTTGATCTCCTCCTAAGATTTAACGGCTCAAAATTAATCACCCTCCACCCATGCCGGGTCCCACATCAAGCCCCGTTTCATATGTTTTGCGTGCATTCCCTCCGTTTTTTGTTCCAAAATCCGAGCCTTTGTTCTACATAAATATTATATCATTGCGCCCACCTTTAAACTTTGATGTTTTTATATTAAAGTTCACGACATTTCTCCACCGTTTCCATCACATCCACAGCGTTTGCCTCTGTTATGCCACCATTCCTCTAGGCCTTCAAGGAAAATCTTCCGCCACCATCCCTGGATTTTATGATTGAGTTATTTCATTATACAGGAAACACAGAGAGACCATTATAGCGGCCTAGTGAAGCAGCAGAGACGGATTTGAAGGATTTAAGCCCGTAAATGAATATTTGAAGTGCTAATCCCACATTCAAAGGATTAAGGCACAGTTCCAGGACCAAATAGCACACAAGAAAGTCATATCAGTGCTACGTAACAGAAGAATGTGTTTTCTTCAGAGGTACACCTTCCTACATCAGTCTCCATGCCTACTCGAGCCCAGAAACAATTAATTACACTGACAGAAGCTTCTTAAAGACTGTCAGGATTGCAGTTATGGAAGCATGGATACCTGAAGACCTTTTCAGTCACCTTACTTGCTTCAGAAAATAAAACAGAGGGTCTTACAGCCAGAAGGACATTCAAGAAACATCAGAGGTCAATCTTGGCTTGACAGAGTCTCCCAGACCATACCAAAGGTACTTACAGCGATGCAGATTTCCATTAAGCAGAGTGGGAATGAACTCTTTCTCCACTCTGTCTTAATGAGATCCATTTAATGAATATCATATACTCCTGTTATTCTCTTCTCCTATAATAATTCTCGAGAACATGTTGTAAAGGTGGTTGTTCGGTTCTTGTTGTTGTTGTAGTTAGAGGGATTCAGTTTTGACTGTTAGAACAGTTTGGGAGAGAGTAGGAGAGTAGTGCGTAATGTAGTAGGCTAGGAGGAGAAGTTTGGATTGTAACAGCCATTGAGCTCAATGTATGTGATTGGTTTTGCATCAATTAAGAGAGCACATTTCTTTGGATCCTGGTCTATTACTATAGGTGATGTTTCTCTCTTTATATCATTTATTTACATTTTCATGTTGTTCATTGGTCTTCTGGGCTCACATTAGAAATATGGCATAGGATTTACCCTTGTAGGTACCCTATGTCTCTGCTCTCCTTGCCTTAAATGTTTTCTGTTGTATGTGTTATCTGAGGGTTGATTTCAGTTAATTCAACCAGTGTAGTGGATGTCATTTCCTGCTAGCTGATGTATGAATTAGTGAAATCTATCTCTAGTTGTTCTGGTTGGGTTTAAGTTGGGAGATTTGGGAAACTGGGGATTAGAGTTAGCCCTTTCCACCAGAGTCCTTGTGTGACTAGCTGGCCTCTCTAAGATCTCTTGCTGGTGTCAAAGCATTGAAGGTTCAAAGTCCTTCTCTGATCTATAGACCCTGGATCTGTCAAACTTATCTATTTTCCCTAGGAGCATGCTAAAGCTGACCTAGAGTTAAATGACCTCTGGTCCGATCTATAAGATGCCCCTTTTTCCCTCCATTGAAAGCTGCCTTTGAGTATGTCCAAGTAGGTTTGGAGTTAAATGACCTCTGACCTGATCTATAGACAGAAATTGGGTTGTTTTCCTTCTTTCACTTTCAATCCTTAATGTTCCATTCCATCATCTATCTAAAAATATCCTTTAGTGTAGATGACTTTCCCTCTGAAAGCCTTGGCTAGTTGTTGCATGTAATTACCTTTCATGACTCCATAGCCCAATGGATGGCATTTTATTGAACTATCCTCCTTTGTCGAAACATCCTACTATTTTTCTCCTTTCCTCGTATTACCTTCTCAGTCTATGATCTCATGACCAACCCAACAACCAAGCAACCAAATCATTTTAAAACCCCCTTTGTGCTTCATAACTAGCCTAACACTTTATCTTGAGCTTCAAAGATATATCATTCTTTGTTTCATTGGAGAGATCCCTCTCCAGGTCTAGGAGGGCTAGATCCTAGGGCCCCGAAGTGGTTATGATGTTGTCTCATCTTTTGGTCTTGCCAATTTTGCCAAAACATGGGAACTCCAACATAATGGTGACTCCATTGGGGAGGAGACCACTTTGCCTTTATATTGGCTTTTAATTGCTGATGGTGGACAGTAGCCTGCTCCAAACAGTCAAATTCATCCACCTGGCAACTCCACACTCCCTATGATCCAAAGACCTGATGACTCCACTGGTGGAGGACTCTGAACTGGTTGAGAAGAAGCAGTAACATTCTTTGCAAAAGCATGAATCCAAACATGGACAGGGATACAAAGTATGATGATTTGTATGACCAATTAGATGAATTAACAGAAATGTTTGGTAAAGTGCTGGAGATGGATATGGCTAATCCGAACGCGAATGAGGATTATTTAGAACATCCCACGCCTCTCCCAGAACAAGAACAAACTTGAGACCGAGAGGATGAGAAAGACATGTACGATGCTCAAGAGTCTATATAATACAAAGAGGAAAGTGATCAGGGACTTCCCGATTGCTTACCTATGTCTTGTGTTATGCTGACTAGAGAATATCAACGCCTAATGGTAAAATCTAATAGGGAATGCTGCCTTGAGGAAAAAAGAGACCACATAGAAGAGGCAGAATCTGATGTGGAAGAAGAGGCTCAAGAAAACATCCCGCCTCCAAATCAGCTAACAAAAGAGAAAGAGGATTGTTGTCCTTCTGTCCATGATGAGAGGGAAACCCCTCTTTT
The DNA here is from genome assembly GCA_034641835.2 of Pinus albicaulis. Classification (NCBI taxonomy): domain Eukaryota; kingdom Viridiplantae; phylum Streptophyta; class Pinopsida; order Pinales; family Pinaceae; genus Pinus; species Pinus albicaulis. The sequence continues at coordinate 273,775,797 of CM076575.1, read as the reverse complement.
GACAAAAGAAGAGATTGATCAGATATTAAGTCAGCAGTCCACCTCATAAATATTTTATAGAACACACGCTCCTTCTCATTCATCTCTTGAGTTTGATGATACAGATCCAGAAAGCTCCTCTGTGGATCAGGATGAAGAAAGACCCACTGAGAATCCGACAGGTTTGATTGGTGACATTGCTTACGATTATGACTTTCCTAGTTATGATCTATTTGATGATGATTGTTTATAGAGAGAGGCTGAGCTTGCAGAACCATCATCAGTAGACCCATGGGAGGAAAGCCAGGGCCAGCAACTCCAGATAAGCAATGAACCCAGTCAGCCTATCTATGACATTGATGGGGAAAGTTATGAAAGCATCAATGATGAGTGTCATGAGATCGATGGTCAGCAGTCTTTCCTTTCAGAAGACGAGGAGGAAAGAAAAGAAGAGATTCTTGAGAAAGATGAAAATAATAAGTCTTCTCTTGAAAAAGAGGAAGTAATGGAACAAACCACTGCTCAAGAATACATAGATCTTTTCACGGAGCTCAGCACATCAGAGCAGAATATATTAGAGCTCCAAGAGGACTCAACTGCAATATACAATGAGTCCTCCAGTTCAGAAAATGAAGAAGATGCGGGAGATTCTCTCTCTCAAGAGAGTCTTCTTCTTGATCCAGTGGAAGAAGAAGAGATCCTGGTTGAACCCTGCCTGCCAAATATCATAGTCAGGTATCTTTTCATGATCCTTATGCTCATTTCCTACAAACATTTGAGGAAGTATCAAAGGTATATTTGAGCAGCATGTTGCAAATGGAAAGAAATTTTTTCAAAGCTGCTGTTATTGAACAAAAAAAGTGGGAGCTGCCTTGCCTATCCAGCCTGCTCAAGGAGCTGAGCAGAAAGGACCAGTCATGGGATCACTTGATGGACTGGTTACATTGGAAGACAATGTTTGTAAGCTAGACTTGTAAATATTCTAGTTAGAGTAGGGTAGGTAGGAAAAGCTCAATAAAGCTCAGTCTGTGAGTGTGTAGTTAGTTGTTTTTAATTCCTGCAAATTCCAGCGAGTTAGACAGTCTAATCTTGGCTTGAATGTTTTCAATTTCTGTCTTAGAATGTAGAGAAGAAATCTGCTAGACAGTTTAATATTAGCAGATACTAGATTAGATAGAAAAACTAGGAGACCAATAGTTTAATCTGGTCTCATGGAGTAATAAGGGTAGAAGTAGAATAGGTTTATTTTCCTGTTTGTAAAAATGATGATGTAAAGGGTCCGCAAGTCCAAATGCACCCAGAAGAAAAAATGTTAGGACTATAGTGTGGGTAGGTAGTTGTTTGGGAGAATTTTTACTGCTGATATGATGTCTTCATGATTTGTGGCAGCTGATCCAAGAAAAGAATGGATGTGTCAAGTACCAGGCATCTGGCCTACACCAAATATCAATATCTAAATTCTTGACTCCTTCAAGAAGAAGCCATCCCCATGTAGAGCCACTGTTAGCCCCCTATGAATTTTTTGACAAGAAAATAGGGGGCTAAAATGTTTTTGAACCTTCAAGGAATGAATTTCTCTTGTAAACACATCATCCTTGAAGTCTTTTCATGTCCCCTTCCCTTTGATCATTTTCCTCTGCTGTTCTGGAGTCAATAAACCTCACTGATGATGAAAAAATCATGCTCCAAAAGGCCTTTATTTGCCCCTTGTACCCCTGCAGAATGTCCCATGTTAACCCATTTTTTCCCTTTGTCAAAGTTCCCCTTTTACCCTCTAAATCCTCCCAAAATCCCCTTTAAATCCTACATTCACCCCTTGTTTGTTATGATTCCCCTTTTTTCCTCTATCGTTACCCTTTCCCGGCCTTGAAATGTACTAAAAATGGGTCGAAAACCCACTTTTCCATATAATAGGGTCTAGCCCCTTTCCCGCTAGCCCACAAACCACTTCCCCATGTGACCCCACGCCAAAACCAGGCGCAAAGGATCAAAGCGCTAATCACAATCGCAACTTTCGAAGGGGAGCATTTCTTTGTTATATAAAAAACTCCGATGCGATTGAGTTTTGGTCCATAAGGCCTCCGCCGCGATCTCCACTGTTGATCCATCGTTTTGATCGGATAGCCCAACACTAATCGCACTCCCGCTTCCGATCGCAATTAGAACTTTCACCATGCCCCTCCTTGTTTCCCCCCGATTTCATTTCCCTGATCGAATCCCAGCCGTCCATCCATTCAAAATCAATGGCCCAGATCCCATCGCTCCTCTCGTTTCTCCCCGCCGATTGTTTCTCCACCATTGATCTATTACCCAGATCCGATGGCTAGCGCTCAATCACAACACACTCGTCACTCCTCTTCACTAACCCCTCTGATTAACTGTGGGCCGTCGATCTATTTCCAGATCCGACGGCTCGCGTGTAATCGCTAATCGCCAAACAGAACTTCTTGTTGCGACGCCGTTCCATTTCCTCCGATTTCGATTTCCCAATTTGATCTGAGCCATTGATCTCTTTAGATCCAACGGTCCAGATCTCATCGCTCCCTGCCTATCTTCCCCCACCGATTTAATCTCCATCGTTGATCTCCTGCGCGATCCAACGGTTAGCGCTTAATCGCACCATCGCTCCAATCGTAATCGCAAGTGTTAATGTGTCACCTCGCTACCTCCCCCGATTGTGATCCCCCAATCTGATCATAGCCGTCCGTTCATCCGAGATCAATGACCCATATTGCATCGTGTCTTCCCCCATGTCTCTTCCATCGGACCTTCCCAAAGGTTCATCTTTTAACCTCCGTCGTTGATCTCCTCCTGAGATCTAACGGCTCAAAACTAATCACCCTCCACCCATGCCAGGTTCCACATCAAGCCCCGTTTCATATGTTTTGTGTGTATTCCTTTTTTTTTCGTTCCAAAAGCCCGAGCCTTTGTTTTGCATAAATATTATATCATTGCACCCACCTTTACACTTTAATTTTTTTATATTAAAGTTCACGGCATTTCTCCACCGTTTCCATCACATCCACAATGTTTGCCTCTGTTACGCCACCATTCCTCCAGGTCTTCAAGGAAAATATTCCACCACTGTCCCTAGATTTTATGATTGAGTTATTTCATTATACAGGAATCACAGAGAGACCATTATAGCGTCCTAGTGAAACAACAGAGAAGGATTTGAAGGATTTAAGCCCGTAAATGAAGATTTAAAGTGCTAATCCCGCGTTCAAAGGATTAAGGCGCAGTCCCAGGACCAAAGAGCGCACCAGCAAGTCATATCAGTGCTACGTGACAGTAGAACATGTTTTCTCCAGAGGTACACCTTCCTACATCAGTCTCCATGCCTCCTCGAGCCCAGAAACAGTTAATTACACTGACAGAAGCTTCTTAAAGACTGTCAGGACTGCAGTTATGGAAGCATGGAGACCTGAAGATCTTTTCAGTCACCTTAATTTCTTCAGAAGGCAAAACAGAGGGCCTTACAGCTAGAAGGACATTCAAGAAACGTTAGAGGTCAATCTTGGCATGACAGAGTCTCCCAGACCATACCAAAGGTACTTACAGCGATGCAGATTTCCATTAAGCAGAGTGGGCATGAACTCTTTATCCACTCTATCTTAATGAGATCCATTTAATGAATATCATCTACTCCTGTTATTCTCTTCTCCTATAAAAATTCCCGAGAACATGTTGTAAAGGTGGTTGTTCGGTTGTTGCAGTTGTAGTTAGAGGGATTCAGTTTTGACTGTTAGAACATTTTGGGAGAGAGTAGCAGAGTAGTATGTAATGTAGTAGGCTGGGAGGAGAAGTTTGGATTTTAACATCCATTGAGCTCAGTGTATGTGACTATTTTTGCATCAATTAAGCAAGCACATTTCTTTGGATCCTGGTCTATTACTACGGGTGATGTTTCTCTCTTTATATCTTTTATTTACATTTTCATGCTGTTCATTGGTCTACTAGGCTCGCATAAGAAATATGGCATAGGATTTACCCTTGTAAGTACCCTATGTTTCTACTCTCCTTGCCTTAAATGTTTTCTGTTGTATGTGTTATCTGAGGGTTGATTTCAGTTAATTTAACCAGTGCAGTGGATGTCATTGCCTGCTAGCTGATGTATGAATTAGTGAAATCTGTCTTTAGTTGT